>CM044018.1:28623807-28738923 GCA_024085815.1 Flaveria linearis
CATAAAACACAAACTCGTATGTTATGATTAGGTTAACCGTGTGATAAAATAAAAATAAAAACAAAAACAAACTATTATGATTAAAAAAATATAGAAAATATATACAATATGTCAAAAACAAACTAGTACGATTAAAAAAATATAGAAAATAAATACAATGTCCCGGTTTGGCCAAACCGTGACATATCTAACCTCAATTACCACATTAATTATACACCAATAATTGCAACTGATCCCGAGGGGTGTCGCTGGACCCTAATTGTCACGGTTAGGCCTCACCGTGACAGTTAGGTCTTACACCCGACCGAACGGTCACGGTTAGCCCTAGCCGTGACTGTTTGGGTTGGTAACCCTAAAAAAATCAGCGGTGTGCATAGAATTCCCGGAAAAAATAACATGATTGAAGAAATCTTTTGTATTATGAGTTATGAAATTAATACAATTTAAGTTGTTATCTTTGAAATGGTACAAAATAGAACAATTTGTTTTGTTTTATTTTAATCATTAGAAGACAGTACACTTTTTGCATATAGTACATTTTGAATGATTGGACCTATAAAAGTAGTATAATTTCCGTATAATAATATAGTTGAAAACATATCAATCAGTAATAATTATGTAATACCTCACATGTAAATTAGTAACAAACAAACAAACAAACAAACAAACCCAGTATATCCCATTCAATAGCAGGGTCTGAGGAGGGTAGGTGTAGGCGAGTCTTTCCTCTATCTTGTTTGGTAGAGAGACCGCTTCCAAAGAGACCCCCGACTCGATAGCAAAAACCATACTGATAGCAAAACAGCATACAATAAATCATACAACACATAGCATACAGTATACAAAAAGCCATATCGATAGCAAGACATCATACAATAGATCATACAACACATAGCCTACAGTACACAATAAATCATACAAGACATAGCGAACATATATCCTAGGTGCATGTAGAATAACCGTTAAAGGACAGATAAGGGCTACTTAGACATCAGGCCCCGCAACCAGACTTCAAATACCCTTCCTGCCTATAGGTCGAACTAGAAGTCCTTAATTTTAATTCTACGCCTCCACTCAGTCCTATCCTCGATCATGTGCTCAGAGAGGTGCAAGTGTATCATATCTCGCCTAATTACCTCATCCCAAGTCAATTTAGGTATTCCTCTACTCCTCCTACCCTCTAAGATGATGTTCTCTACTGCTCTAACTGGTGCCTCCATTGGTCTCCTCTTGACATGCCCAAACCATCTTAATCTTCCCTCTCGTATTTTATCTGCGATACAGGCCACTTCTAGCTTCTGTCGAAACACTTCGTTTCTTATCCGATCAAGTCTTGTGTGACCGCACATCCACCTCAGCATCCGCATTTCCGCTACCTCTATTTGTTTCTCGTGCGATTTCTTTATGGCCCAGCAGTCTGTTCCATATAACATAGCTGCACGTACTGCCACTCGATATAGCTTTCCCTTTAGTTTTGCTGGAAACCTCTTATCACATAGGATCCCTGATGCTGCTCTCCACTTGCACCATCCTGCTTGAACACGGTGCGCTACATCGCTGTGTATCTCTCCGTCCTCCTGCAAGTACGAGCCCAGATATTTGAACCTAGACGTTTGTGGGACCGCCATACCCTGAATACGGATTTGGGTGTCCTCTTCCGCCTCGCCACTAAAGTTACAATGCATGTATTCTGTCTTAGAGCGACTTATCCTTAAACCTTTGCGCTCTAGTGCCGCTCTCCACTGTTCTAGCTTGTCGTTAATCACCCTTTTAGATTCCGATATTAAGACAATATCATCCGCAAAGAGCATGCACCACGGAGCTGGCTGCTGTATAGACTTGGTCATCTCATCCAACACTACTGTGAAGAGAAATGGGCTCAGTGCCGATCCTTGGTGGAGTCTCACTTTCACTGTGAATGAGTCTGTGTCTCCGATCGGGGCTCGCACACACGTTTTTGCCCCATCATACATATCCTTGATTATTCTGATATACCTCTCTGGTACCCTTCTAAGTCGTAGACTTTCCCAAATTAGTTGACGCGGAATGCTGTCATAGGCCTTTTCTAGGTCGATGAATACCATATGGAGGTCCCTTTTCTTTTCTCTGTATTTCTCCATTATCCTCTTTATGGCGTGTATTGCTCTACGAGAGCAATACACGCCATAAGGAGGATAATGGAGAAATACAGAGAAAAGAAAAGGGACCTCCATATGGTATTCATCGACCTAGAAAAGGCCTATGACAGCATTCCGCGTCAACTAATTTGGGAAAGTCTACGACTTAGAAGGGTACCAGAGAGGTATATCACATCTAAATTAGTATAAACGTAAAAACATAACCAAAGCAGGAACATATGTAGCACATGTATATAAAGCACAGAAACACAAACAACACATATAAAAACATTTGAACAAATACCACAGAACACAAAACATAGATATAAAGATGTGCTTCATTGTAAAACGCAAACAAAATGATACACTTTATGCTTAAAGTAGTACAAAACAAATCACTTTTATAAAATCACCACATTAAAATATAAACAAATTTGTACTAGATTAAAATCTTTACATGAACAACAAACGTAAGATGTGCTACATTTTAACAAACTTATGTATTTGCATTGTATTAACTTTACAAATATTATACAATAATGCTTGTTTTGAAACAACACATTGCAATAATTAAAAGATAAAAGAATGAATTAATACCTCATAAGTGCTAGAGACATTAGCATCTAAATCCTTAATCCTTAATAGAAAACTCGACAAAATCACCAGCCGGTTTAAAACATTTTCATATACATTCATGAACCATACCAAAGATTTCACCTTGAACATCATAAAATATCTCATGTATATTTTCTTAGCTTGGCGTATCAACTCATAACGAGTTTTCATCTCAGATTTTATGTATCTTGATCATTTTTTGACGTGTAAACCTTTGAACCTCTATAATAATACCGAAATGACCTAAAAACTCTAACAAATACAACTTTGTGTTGCTAATCTGACAAAAAATGGTTTTTACTCTTGGACATATATGTGGTACTCATAAGGCCAGACATATTGATAACGATAATATGTAGGTATCCAATATTTTCTCAATAAGAACATGTCTAACAAACACTTGTTACTATTTCTGTAATATTCTACCAGCATGTCAGTCTAACAATTCTCAAATTCAACAGGTTTAATAGCATTAGTCCACATAATGTCACAAAACTTAGCTTAAACGAGTCATTTTATTATAATTTGGGTCCAACTTGATAGAAAAATTATTTCCTTAGACTAAAAAACAACACATTTAATTCACAGAAATAAAAACAGTAAGGAAAGTAAAATCAATTTGGAATAAATTTGTCATAATATGACACATGCATAGTTGGTGTCTCTAGTTGGAAAAACAATTTGAATTGAAAGTTTTATAGCAGGGTCTAGATCAGTAAACATAAATTTAGGCGCCACATCAAGACATTTCAAAATAAAAAATCAGTAACCACTTAGATGACTGAGCCTAACAAACCAGCCACAAACATAATGTTATAACGATGATTGACAATTCTATAATATGAATTTTGCAACATTGATTTGATGGCATGAATAGTACTATTCACCATGAATAGTACTATTCACGAGTATTTCACCTCCCCTCCTTCAACTTCTCATCTCCATCCTCTCCTCCGCCGCCTCCTCTCACCACCCTCCTCCCACTTTCCATCCACCATGGCGTCGCACACACCTCCTGGGCTGCTGCTTCAGCTTCAGTTCATCTTCTTCACATCACAATCTGGTCTATGCCTTTCTTTCTCAGCTGCCCCCCCAGCCATCACCAAATATCTTCACCCTAATCCCATTGTTCATACACAAAATCACCAAATCCCTAAACCTAGATCTTCAATCCGTTATCTTCCACCACGATCGATGAACACGAGGTTTACGGCGGAGAGATCCCGGACGAAGCCGAGATGGACACCGATTTCGACGTGCCAAGGGACGAACCCGAAGACCTTCAACACAACAACTCCAACGCAATAATAGCTTCTCGGTGATTCATTGCTCGACGCATGTATTGATTGATTGATTGATTGTGTTGCTTTGGTAAATGTAGGATTTGGAGGATATGAAGAAGAGATTGAAGGAGATCGAAGAGGAGGCAGGAGCGCTGCGCGCCTTCAAACCACCGTCACCGCCGCCGGCCGACCGCCGGATCCCGCAGCTGAAGCGAAAGCACGAAGAGAAAGGAAGAAGAAGGTGTTGTTAAAGCTCAAAACAACTGTTGGAGGAGAATCGATGGATGAACGAATCCATCACTGCACTTGTGATTGTAAGTATGATTGTGTTGGTTAATTCATTATGTTTGTTGTATTGTATGTACATCAGTTATTAGATTGTTTTGAATTGGTGGTCTTGAATCTGTTGTTTCAGTGGGTTGTGTTGGAATTTGATTTGTTGATGAAGATGAAAGGGTTTGAGATTGATTGTTTGTTGTTTTTGTGCAATTAGATGACAGGGTATTTGTACTGGAGTTGTGAATTTGTTAGTTAGCGGAGGAACGAGTTCGCATCTTTTGGTTTTCAGTGAAGATCTGTTCTTCATTTATCTTCTTCCACCGATTATCTTCAATGCAGGGTATGATTTGTTTTGCTTTGGATTGGTCAAACTGTTTTAGTTAGCATACAGTTAACTTTTACTTAATTTCAGGTTTCTCTAAATGAACACCTTTTTTACACAATTTATTGTTATCTTATTGATTGGTTTATTTTGCATATAACTGCTATGAGGCGCCTTCAATACACAACCGATTTCTAAGTAAAGACCCATTAGATGTCTAGGATTTCATAAACACTTGTACCCAGGTTGACCCGGAGTAGTGGGAGAGAGTGATGGTTATGTGAATGCATAACCATTTTATGTATCACTGTCAGAGAGGCAATATGTTTATGTGATTTTCATGGTTTTTTACTTCAAATTGGTTTTGTATTGATGGCCCCCTAATTGCTATTTGCGGAGACAACTAAACTGTAGTTATTATTTCAAGCAAAATTTTGATAAAAGTTCTGGTGGTTCTCTGCAGATCTTTAGAAGAATGAAATGCGATGTGAATATAGTTTTTATTGCACAGGTATGAGAACACCCTTTAATAGTTGCTGTATTTTGGTGATGGTGGTTATTGTCGAATTGAAAACTTTAAGTCTCCAATGGATTTTGTTGACGAATTTCGATCGATAATGTTCAATTTCTAGCAATGGGTTTCAAAATTTTCGTTATAATTCGGAGGTTTATTCAAATTTTACATGTTTTCTTGGGGTTCTTAGGGCTCTGAGTTAGCAATTCAGTGTCTTTCTTTATGGGTTTGAACTTTGAAGATGATTTGGTAGAAATTTAATCACTTTGCAGGTTGAAGCTCAGGAAGCCACAATTTTATTAGAAATTTAATGTCGAATTCAACGTTTTTCTACAAATAATATTCTAATTCTAGCAATCAATTTCAAATTTTTCATTATAATTCAGAAGCTTATTTCAATTTTACATGTTTTCTTGGGGGTTTTAGGGCTTTGAATTAGAAATTTAGTGTCTTTCTTTATGGGTTTGTAGTAATATAGGGGAAATCTGATTACTTTGTAGGTTGAAGCTCAGGAAGCCACTATTTCTAATATTTCAAGATTATGTGATGTTGCTGAAGCCTTATGTGATGCAGAAGAACAATGGTTGAGGCACCCGTTGTTCGATCTACCAATTTGGGAGCCATCCCCACGAAAACTAATCGCATCATTGTTAGAAGAATGAAGCTTTCCACCATGGGCTATAGTCTAACTTGGAGGTAGAAGAAAGGTTTCAGATTCATATTCTATGGAAGAAACCTTGATCACAGTGTAGAAAGTAAGTCTCTCAACCAAGAATCTGTTGTGTAATATATTTTTGTTCATTGGCCATAGATTCATTAAATGTCACTATATATTTTAAAGAGCACGCATTTTTGTTCCTCGCTGGTTAGTAAGAAAATGCTGCATTTTTCAAAATTGTTTTGGCAGCAATGTAGCTGCATTTTTAAATTTGTTTTAGCTTCAATGTTGGTTAGAACTAGGTTGCTAATATGCTGTGGAATTGATGTGTTATAGGTCATGGTTATATAGGGGTCGGTTATATGCTCTACATTATTTACTTTTGAATATAACGCGATGTTGCATGTGAGAAGAATGACCTGTTTTCCATTACGTGTTTTTCGAGTCCGACCACTAAAGTTTACTATTAAAGAGTCTTGCCACATGACTTTTACTTTTTTTGGTTTTTAACAAGCCGGCCCGATGACGATCGAAGTAACGTGCAACATTACGCATCAAAAAGTGGACGGACTTCCGCCGCGTAGCGCGGAGAGGAAAAAAAACTAGTTATAATGAAGAGACCAAATACCAAGTTATACCTAGAACAATAAAAAAACACGCACACACAAAATGGTTTGAATTAAGTAAATTTTATATAAATAAAACATAAATTGGTAAAACAATAAAAACAACACAATAAGAGATAACTTGTATGTAAGGAATGCCGCATTAAATGATATAATATCACCAAACACAACATAATCCCATTTCTATCCTCTTCGGCCCAAAAAAAATCAAGAACTTCTTTCTTTCTGGTTAAATACTCCAAGAAAACTCAAATAAATACTCTTTTCTCTTTAAAAGATGGTTTACGGCCATATCAACACCAAATTCACCGAGAAACAAATTAAGGTCTTTATTAAAGTTTTTACAGTCAACAACAATTTTAAACACACTACACATTACTCTTATAATATTAAACGTTTTCACTAAACTTATATTCATTCAAGAAAAAATCGGTAATTGGTTAATGTTAAGTTAATGACATATTCTTACTGCATATAATATACGGTAGTTCCAGGTTCAACAAAGTAATAGATATGCTTCCTAGTAAAATCATAAATTCTATAGCAACTCTTACATTACTTAATCCTAAATGAATGTGAGCCTTACAACGAGTGCATTTAAAAGGTCGCCTCCTTCGATCTTTTGCTTTCTTATTAGAAGCATCAGTATCATTAACCGTGCAAATGTAATCAAATATCTTATAACCTTCTTTTGCACAAACTATATATTTAAATTTTATAACACCTTTTGATGTATATTAAAGTACGCTTTCGTGCGTTAAAACCACCTAACTTAGTATGATTCTTGTAAAACTCAAATGCTTCATTAACCAAGTAAAACGCCATACCAATTATAAGTTTGGATGAGTCTGAAACATTCGGAACATAATACTTATTTCCAGAAGCGGGGATGTACGAACACCTGAAACATACAAAAAAAACATGAAACTAGAAATAATGATTCAAAGTTTGTTTATTAATAAAACGCAATTAGATTATAGTAACACAACTAATACAATACCAGCAATAAAATATATTGGAAAAATACATGCAGTAGACAATACAACACATGTAACCAAAAAAACATAAAAACAGAACTAAATTACAATCGAATATAACACATATATATAAAACACAAAAACATATACGACAAGCGCACGCACACACATATATATACATATGTATGTATATAAAACACAGAAACATATACAGCACAAATGGTGCTATAAAAAGGTTTATGCTTTGGATTGAGGAAAAACAATCCATGAACATCTTTGTTTATCGATCTAGCTTCACTTGTGAGCCTATCGATTCTCGCGGTGATATATCGGTGAGATATCGGTAATTGCATAGAACACTAAAACCCATATAATATTAACAATAAGATACTAAGATAGTCAAGTAAATAGTAAAAATACTCAAAAACTAAAAGTCAATAGTTACAATAATCTCAGTCCATCATTCCATCATCAAGTGCAATAAAAGCTTCTCTAAAATCTCAATCCATCGGTCCAAAATCAAAATCCAAACAACATTACAATAATCAAAATCCAAAATCAAACTCTAGAACAGCTTCTTTATTGCAATAATGCAATCAAATAACACCTAAAAGCAAACAAATAAGCGAAATCAGACACACCCGAGTGCCACCCGAGCTTGTTCACCAATCACTCACCGAAATCAAACCACCCGAGCGAGCCCAACGATAAATCGGTGATATGGCCGATACTTAGAGGCCAAAATATCGGCGATATATCGGTCATATCGGCCGATATTGTCGTTACCGATATAATAGCCGATTTTTTGGACCGATATATGTGTCGGGGACCGATAACCGATATATCGGTGATATATCACCGATATATCGGCCGATTTAACTGCATAGTTGTGAGCTACTTGGCAACGTGTAACATCCCAACACTCCTTGTTGCATCTTTTTTTATCAACAGCATTCCTACTGCGTTCGACGTTACATTTCCATGTACGCAACACTAGAACCACGTCTTTCACACAAATTGATAAAAAATAGAAAAAATATAACTCATCATTTTCTTCTCGATTTGTCTTCTTGACCTACTCATGACTATGACATCGGAAACTCTAAAATGGTGAAGAGAAAGGAAAACAATGACAAGAGAGAAAGGCATAGTGGTGTTCTACTGTAAAGGATGGAACACAAGCAAGAAAGGGAATTACATGAATTTTTTTGCCATTAAAAAAACTAACGCTATGTTTTCGAGTTCATTTAAGGAGAAAAAAGAAAGGAATTGGAAGAAAATACAAAAGTTTTGATCTAGAGTTTTTTTAAGGAATGAAAATAAGTGTTCCTGAGTTCATTTGAGGAAAAACAAAGAAAATGCAAGGAAAATGAAGCCTAAAATGAATCTTCAAAATTAGAAGGAAATGTAGAGAAAAGAAAAAAAAGGGAAATAAAATAAAAAAAAGAAAAAAAGAAAGGAAAGGAAAAGAAAGTTCAAATGGTTTTAGAATGTTGTAGCTTTGATGATCTGTTAGACTATATGAAAACTTATATAGAGATAAAGAAATCCTCACTCACCACATAGAATTATTTATATATATATATATATATATATATATATATATATATATATAGGGATCCATTCAATTGAAAACTATTTTTTTATAAAAAACTAAAAGAACCAACAACCACCAATCATAATTTTTTTAATTACATAACTTTTATTTATTATCATAATTAGACAAAAGGGCAAAAGAGTAATTTAATGAATAAATAGTACTTAGTGGGCTTCAAATTTATAACTGTTCCCTCCCTTCTTCATTAAACCCTTCGATTAATGAATTTGAAGACTTGTGACTCAAGAACAAGTTTTTTAAAATCAAAAGTTAAAATTCATTCTATTTAATATTTTAATTAATAATGAGATTCATCCTCACGATCAAACGAAATTAGGTCCTCTGTTCAAAGTTTGATTCATGTGAATATTAGTTGATCTATAAGGGGTAAGTAACATTGTTTGATATGGTTTTCAAATTATTTAAGTTTTTTAATTTTATTTTTTTAATTACCTTCACATAAAGGTTGTTACTCTTGTTTGCTATTTCGTAAATTTATTCGACTAACATACAACATATATGACAACTCATACAATTTATAAATCTCGGTGACTAAAAATTAACAAGATTTAATAGTTTTTATTTTTTCCCCCAGTTCATCTTTCTACATGCATCTATATTTACACCTCAGTATATATAAATATTAACATAAAAAATAACATTTCCATTCCCTAGAAAATCTTTTGAAATTAGCGCATAAAGTAGATATGCACGTATATTTAATTTCAATCTCTTTATAATTAAAATCACTATAATACATTGCTTTAAATGTTGTCTATTCCAATATAAGTTTCATCGTAAAATCATCCAAAAAGATTGAAGACTCCAACTATGCAACAATATAAGTTCCATCATAAAATCATCCAATAAGCTTGAAGACTCCAATTGTGCAACAGTAGAAGCTTGAAATGAAATGCAGCATAACGAGAAGGAAGCCTAACTGACCATTTAATGTCGTATTTCTGCAATATAAAACCATAAGTAGAATGAATATCAATAAACCATCTAAGCAAGTTGAACACAGTTCTAATGAAATCATATAAAGTACAAGCACACGGAGTTTTGTTATTTGAATCTTCAGTTCGCTTTTTCAATGATGCATCATAAAAAACAATTGAATGCATGAAATCAAAGTCATTTAATTGTATTGTTTTCCTATCTGTGTCATCACCCACTTTAGAATCATAGCCTTGAAATCGTCACTTATGCAACTTCTTTTTCTTGTCAACTAATACTAAACTTTAAAACAAACTGCGTTGTGTTGTGGTCATCAATGTAAAAGACCATATACACAACCTGTCGATCAAAATTTGTGCATATATGCATATCTTAAAAATGTGCATGTAAGCATGTGAAAAAACATGCATACATGCATATGTTCATGTGTGCATATATACCTTACATATAAAATCAATTATTAGCAAATAGCAGCATAGGAAAAACCAAATCAATAGACACTTGAATAATGATGTCTTTAGGACCATTTCAGGTCTGCATATCAATACTAGCAACACAATATAGGACTCGGTAGCATGGATGTCATCATTGAAAACTAACATGATTGAAATCAATACAATAAAACTAGAAAATAAGCAGCAACAAGATCAGAGGCTACATCCAACATAGACCATATATGTTAGGAAGCGATTAACAATTACAACTAGCACTACATTACAACAATAGTTTGACCTGTACTGAATCACAACATGCAAAGTTAAATATGACTCATTTTCCTAAAAAAATGTTTATGTTTAAATCCAATGGGTCAAGTGAGTTACAATTCAAAAGCTTAATTGGCTACAATTGAAACCTAAGAATTTGATTAAAGAGGTAGAATTCCCAATCTAACCAACTTTTTTTCTTAAACCGCTTCGCAGAATTGAATCCAAACCCAAAACTAGTGTTAATCTCCAAACCTAGAACTAGTTTTATTATTTGTACTATCGTCTTCGAGCCCCAAATTTCTTTCTAAAACATATCTATCCAAGATCAGTATTATGTTTAATTCATATGTCAACTTTATCAGGGATTATAAGATGATGGAAACAACATAAAATTTATACTTAACAATTTATTAAGAAATACGCAACCTAATTAGTGATTATCCATATCTTCCTACACATGATAATGTATACTAAACAACATGCACTATCAACAGTAAAAAAAAGTTCAAACATACAGTTTAGCATTATGAATCCCTAACCAACTAACCTCACATTTATAGATAATATCATGTTAAGATTTAAGGTTTAAAACATAGAAACTCCTTATGGCAGAAATAGAGTTATTTTCAGTATACATTGATAACCATAATAGCAACAACAAATATCGACTAGGAAAAAACCTCAAAATCATGTCAAATGAAAAACTATCTCAGCCCTAGCATTAACCATAAAAAAGGCGTATATAACGTGAAATAAAGAAACTTTCAACCCTAGCTATTCAGGATAGCTTCAAATCAGAAATGTATAGCAATGCAATAGACATGCCTTTTACGATTTTGTGGGGAAACTTTACTGACTCACTCTGTTGTCGATTTTTTACTCAGATAAGGGAGTTTTAAGTATTCGATGGTCTTCTTTTCTTCAAATCAGGAGACGAGATAATGGGCTTTGGAGGATGAATCAATCTGATTATCTTGTATTCTTCAAATCAAGAGATACTTTTGTAGAATTTTGTTGATAGATTGATGTTCAATGATCCTGTGCTCTTCAAATTAGGAGAGGAGGTTGCGTAGTATCTTCAATGATAACGATTTATATTGTGGCCCTAATAATCTGGATGGTAGTTTCTAAAATTTAATTTGAATTACCAATTCTACCCTTGCTTCCATTCTATCCGCTTAATTTAAATTACATAAAATTACTGATTTGCTCCTTTTAATTACATCCATTGATGAAAATGATCTATGGTCCTTATTAGTTCTTTTGGTTTTTTCCAAAAAAATGGTTTTCATTTGAAAACCCCTCTATATATATATATATATATATATATGTATATATATATATGTATATATATATATATATAAAGAAAGATTATTTTCATAATAAATATAATTCTATACACAAGTACAACCTTTCTTAAACTGGTCATATTTATATACTGCTGACTTCAAGATAGCAAACTAAATAATATTCAACTAATTTTTGAATGTTGTAGCTTTGATGATGTGTTGGACTAAATGCAAACTTATATGGATAAAGATAAAAGAAATCATCGTTCACCACATAGTAGTTATTTAAAAGGAAAAAGAAAAAAAAGGAAAAGAAAGAAAGAGTATATTCATAAGAAATTTTATTCAATACACAATTACAATCTGTGTTAAACGGATCATACTTATATACAGTTGAGTTCAAGTAAAAATATCTTTTAATACTCCAACAAGCATTCACATCTATAATACGATAACAGTTCTTGCAATGGTTCTCAAGGATGTGGTTTGAAGTTATATAACACCAAGCTGCAATTATCAACTTAAAATGTTTAACAAAAGTGATACTATAATTGTGATTATCATTTTCCAAACTTAGGGTGACAACACTCTAACTTAAACATCTCTGCAACTTTATCTCCAGCAAAGTCTATGGGGTGGCGGCGGTGGTGGTTGTCGCCGCGCCCCATGGAAAGAAGGTTTACCACCATAAAAGTTATTGCCCCATGGAAAGAAGGTTTACCACCATAAAAGTGATTAAACACTTTTGGGGCTTAATGGCTTATAGCTTACAATAGTATGATATTAATGGAACTTCCTGTTTCTGCTGAAAAATGATTTGCAAACTTTGTTGCTTTGGAGGAAGCAGCAAACACAACCAATTCTGGACCGCTTTTTAATTAAAAATGTATATTTGCAACAAACTAATTTTAAGCTGAATTAGTGTAGGTAAATACATCTCAATCATATTTCAAAGCAAAGGAAAATTTTCAAAAAATATGAAATAGCTAGCACACATGCTACTCAAATTTTCATATGAAATTGACCCAAGTCTGTAAGAGTAACCACTGAACAAGTTACATGTAAAACTGTATACAACAGTTCTACCTTCTCTTTTTTCTATAATCAATTGGATTTGAAACAAGGTATTGAAAGGGGGACTCTTAAATTTGTAATGACTTGGTAGTAAAAGGAGCAAAGGGATTGCCCGAAACAAAAAACGCAATAATAAGACAAATATATAATAGACAGAGAAAATTAGTTCTATAATCCATTATCCATATATAGTTGAGAAAACTAAGGTAATTAGCAATTAAAATCATTCTATTAATATCAAAACTTTGAAAGTGATAATGGAATAATATAAGATAAAGCCCAAACAAGTTAAAATTATACAAGATATTAATACAAAGGTAATTTGTTCAAACTACAACTAACTAAAAAGACCCAAATAAGAGAGAAGGAAGCCCATACCTTATATGGCATCGCGGCGCCTGACTTTGTAGAAGAGAGAAGAAAAATGAAGTCAAGACGACGACTGCACAGAGAAAAGGATAAAAAGTTTCCCCTCACATGTGCCTGGCATCGCTCAATGCACCTTAAAGAAGGGAGCACCTAGGTTGAGAAGCGCTTTTGACTATAGACACCAACTCTATGTGAAGACTTATCACCAACAAGTTAATAATATAGTTATTTTAGTTTAAGTTTTTCACACAATACATCATGCAAGGGCGGAGGATTGAAGGGGCGCCCCCCCCCCCCCCCTCTTTTTTCGTCGGTAGTGTTAAACTTTAGTCTGGTAGTGTAAATTTTTTGCCCCGGTAGTGTAAATTTTTATATAAAACTGGAGTTCGCCCCCCCTAAAAAAATTAATTTTGCCCCCGCCCCCTACAAAAATTGTCAAGCTCCGCCCCTGACATCATACATGTGCATGGAGTTACATAACATGTGCATAAGCAATTAAAACCATGCAAAAATAACACTATAGCAGCTCTTCATGTTCATCCAAATATCCAATACGTACTGAATCTTAAAAACAGCCATGGATTCCACAAAGCACAAGTCGTACAATATAACAAAATCACCATCAGATGTTGACACTTCAGGAATAAAGTGATAATTGCGGTCAAGATCTAAACTGTCAATACAATAACAACCTATACACATACCCTCTTAATAGTTTTACTCAATGCCCCAAGGCTCCTTGGCTTTGTTGGGGTTGAGGAGAAACCTCTATTAATCCTTCATTCTAAATTTAGAAATATAATGTTTTGCTATTTTTTTTTCCTTGAACAGCCAACAACTATTATAAGTCTGCTCACCCGAGTAAACCAAACGGCGAAAGGCCCTCTAACACAGAGGGCGCTGACCATTCCAGGGGAACCCACCGCCCAAAGAATCACTTTGGTAAAATTCCTGACCCACTTGAAGCATATTGCACCAAGTGAGACTCGAGCATATTGCTATGGTTACGGGTGTAAACGAGCCAAGCCGGCTCGCAAGCTACTCGGGATCGGCTCTAAAAAAGCTCAAATCGAGTTGAGCTTAAACGAGCTCGAGCCCGAGCTCGAGCTCAAATTATTGCTCGTTTACTAAACGAGCTCGAGCTCGAGCTTCAGGATATCGAGCTCGAGCTGGCTCGCAAGCCTAAACGAGCTTTTTGTATATATGTATTTTTTACTTACATATTAAATATATATAAATACATATTTACATAAATTATATTATTAAATATATTATTGTGATAAAAAATAGTTAAATAATATATATTATGTTATATATAAAAAGTACGCTTATAAATAATTATAAAAGTAATTATAAAAAATATAAATTTAATAATTTAACAATAAACTAGCCGAGCTCGAGCTTGAAAATTTTCTAACGAGTCGAGCTCGAGCTTTATAAATAAAACTATAAACGAGCCGAGCTCGAGCTTGAGCTTCCTAAAACCAAAACGAGCCGCCCCTAGCTATGGTGCCTATCTATATAACTTTTATAGAAGCTGAAAAGAGCAATGTTAACCTTTAACATCACTTTAAATTGCAAATGTTATATGGGTAGGTTATTCATACAACTAATCCAAACATCATACAACCTATCATAGTAATTCAATTTGCACCACATTGATGAAGCTTTAGTAGTAATTTAATTAGCAAATTTTGCTACCAATCAGCATAAATCACTCAAAATCAAATCCTCACAACCAAAATCGCGCAATTAGACTACAAACCCCCCAAATCACTCACACCAACAAACACCAATCATAACACCATATAAATCAAAAAATCGAACGACCTGAAATTTCGTCAAGCTACAGCCACAGGTTGCTGCTTCGATTGATCAATATTTGATTTCGGTTTCTGATCGGTGAAATCTTCCATATTATATATAACAGTGATGTATAGGGAGCAACTAGGGCACCGAGCGATCTCTTCACCGATCTTTAACTCCTCTTTGGTGATCTGAAAGAGGTCTCCACAAGGGCAGGGGTATGTGAACGCCTTAAGCTCTTCGTTCCACTCCATGTCTTCGATCTCCACATCGTCGTACGACATAGTCGATTTCACAGCAAATTGATGAAATCGATTGTTAGGGTTTATGAAACTGAAAGATGAGGGTTTTATAAATAGGATCCGATAACCCGTTTTTAGTTCGTTGGATCGCTGGATCCGGATTCCGGACCCTCTTGATCCGGCCCAAATCAACTGTGTCTTTTTGTCTGGCTCAATGTGAAAGGTCCACCACTCCACTGGGCCTTGTTGAAAAAGGTTTGAACTTTTGAATAAGTTTGAAACCGATAGGTAAATAGGTAATAATCTTTTTTTGTTGAAATAGGTTTTTCCATGTTAAAAAAGGTTAAACTGAACTGAACCGACCAAAAATACTAAAAAACTGTCAAGAAACAAGTTTGTAATCGTCTTTTTCGCTTGATCGCTCTCTTCGATTATGCATCTCCATCTCTTTTTCTCTCATTGGTTCATTCGTAAGCTACGCTTCATTCTATCTTAATCTTTTCATCTGGTTTCATGTAAGATGTCAATGACACATATATAAGAGCATTCACAACCTGTTCTCCATTCTCATCTTTAAAATCTTCAAAATAAAAAACTATTTTCTAAATTTAGCCATCTTTTTTTAAGACCTCTCCCATCACATTCCCACATAAATTCCCATCTCAAATAGATAATAAGATGTATTTTTTAATATTATTCATCTTTTTTTTATTACTCACATAAACTTATAAAAATATTTAAAAAGTTATAGAAGATGTATAGTTAATCTCTATATTTGAGGAATGGGGTTGCTTTGCTCTACAAATGTAAAGATGAGGTATAGGAATAAAGAATGGATGTGTATAGTGGTATCTTTGTTAAAATATGAGGAATGGGATTGGTTTACTTTAAGTGAAAGTAAAAAGTAGGCAAAGGAAATCAGGTATACACTGCATGCTTCAAATGCTTTAGAAAAGTATTAAACATTTGTGATTTACTACAGGCCAACTTGCAATTTGTAAGTATTGAAATATTAAAATTGAAGACGTTTAAATGATGTAGTATGGTGCGCTGCTTGTTTTTTAATATTATTATAATACAAAAATATCAAACGTTTTGAATTGAACGGGCAGAGATATTATTTCCACCGTCTAAATATCTTATTCTTTTATTGACATTAGAACACGAAACACAAAAGAAGAATGTTATACATTTTGTTTCTTCTTAGATGTTCCAAAAATATTTTTAGTCATATACTTATCACTTAGTAATAGACATATTCAAGGCAAAGAATGAAAATAATGACAATTTGATGGATAAAAAGATTTCATTTCAGTAACAAATATTTTCTCTCTTTCACTGCTTGTGTTTGAATTTTATTTACCATATACAACTTCATTATCGGGTTTTTTTTACAATTGTTAATATATTATTGGTTTTGAAATAGACGTCCATTTGATACAGAAGCATAACATTTGAACTTATTGCCATTTAGATCATAATCATAATTATTGTGACTAAGGGGCTGCTTGGCAGCATCTAATTTGACTCTTAATGGTTCAGCACTTAATGGTTCAGACTGTTTGTTTCACGAGCAAATGTCTGAATGGTTCGGACATTTGCCTCTGAATGGTTAAAAATTACACTAATGTTGAATGTTTAAGAGGTTTAATGTTGAATGGTTTATATCTCTTATCTGAATTGGTCAGATATTTGTATTTAAATAGTTAAACGATATAGTAGTTTTTAATGGTTTAGGTCTCTTAATGGTTCAGATTCTAAAATTTTTAACATTTTGCATAAATATAAAAGAAAAAACTTTTCTTTAAATTCTTTTGTAGACGACAAAAATAAGGTCTATGTTAGACAAGTAGTACAAGTTTACAAGAAGGACCACAATGGTCAGCCTCGGACTAACAGTTCAAACCCAAATGGACAAGCCTCCAGAGCCAACTAGCCACAAAATGCCAACTCGTGAGTGTTTCCCTTTAGTTACGTATAAAAACGGGTTTCGACCTATAGTTTTAGACGGGAATGGTACTTACAACGATTACATATCGTGATGCACAACAAAAGCGAGATTGATTATAAAAATATTAAAAAGATGATATAATAATATTTATAAATGTCCTTATCATATAAAGTAAATTCAAATTTCAAGGATGGGGTTCAATCTTTATAAGATGAAGTCGGCTTTAAGGTGACTAAATTTAGACAACCAATAGTAAAAACGTGAAGGTATAAAAGTTACAAAAATTATAACAAAAATATATGTTTAACTAATTTTAAACACGAATAAAATCTACACTTACAAAGGCCATAAAATATGAAAAAAAAAACACAACTAGAAGAACATAGTGACAAATAGTCATAGACAAAGTGATATTCTTTCTTGAGAAATTTAAGAAAATAACCATTTGACCAAAGTGGCTTTTAATAATAGCCATTGACATTTTAAAATTTTTAATTGCAAATCAGATTTTTACTGTGTTCTAATATCTCGGGTCAGCGATACCAACGCATGTGGTATCGCTAGCTTTTCCTGACCGGCGATACCATTGTATGCGGTATCGCCCACGTATCATTAGAAATAGATATATCGCTAAAAACGATACATCATGACTACGGATCGCTAGGATTTAATTTAAAATGAAAATATTTGTATCTCCGGTGAGCGATACATGAGGTCAGTTGCATCGCTAAAAAGAAAAAGAAAATTCTATTGTATCGTCGGTAAGCGATACATGAGAACTGGGGTATCACTTGGAATAATAAAATTAAATTTATTAATTACAATTTTTATCATAACATTTGCAATAATTTTTTAAATAGATTTTATAATTAATGACTAACTACCCCTAATTAAAGAATAGTATCTGTCTAAACTTTCAACCATCTTATTATTCTTTCAAAATTTCAATCCCTAAACCCTCAACCATCTTATTGTTTTTAAAAAAAGTGTGTGGTTAACATTGTGATACATAGGGATGGGAAATGGAAGTTTGTTAATGTAGTCGAAGAGTATCTACATGTAAGATATAATGGACAGATCATCTCTCAACCGGTCAATATTACATTTCAATATCACATCCCGACGGAAGCGTAAAATGCTTAAATGTGACTTTTGGCTTAAAACACATTCGTTACAAACATATGCATTCAAAACAGTTAAATAAACTAAAATTTCATTATATATATATTTTGGGTTACATCATACATAAAAAATTGGTCTCACATGAGACTATTACATAAGTTCGTATCGCCCAACGTCAAAAGATTTAACATAATTGTTACGTAACATTTCTCATCTAATAATGGACGTGAACATCCACAAAGAGGCTGAAATCCATCAAATCTATCATCACCCAAACACACAACTTATTGGTACACATGTCCCTAGTTCTAGTTCTAGTGAGCTTAAATGTAATTGACTTTCATTTTGTTACACATATGTAATGTTTGATCAATGTAATGAAAACTCTTTGATTGATTGTGTATTGGTTGCTTAACGTTTTATATATTTATATCATTGTATGTTACACGCTTATACGAACATGTTATATAGGTATACAGTTGTTAGACATAGTTCTGAATTGTTAAAGGTTCAGGAATGTGTTTAATTTAGTCTCATGATCAGTCGCACGACTGGACCATGCGAATGGTCCAATCGCACGACTGAACCAGGTGATTGAGTCATAAGACTGACTCAATCGTACGAATGAACCAATCGCACGACTCAGTCACACGACTGAGCCATACGCATGACTCAGTTGTATGAATGAAAGCTGTAACCTATAAATACCACTTAATTCGTGGAAAAACGTAACACTTCGAGAATTCACAACCCTAGCCGTCCAAGTTCGTCCAGATCGTCCCTTCCAAGTTCATAGATCGTTTCTGATCATTCCTAGTCTATTCTTAACGTATTCTAATCGTTAGGTTTGATCGAATTAACGTTCTCCCTGATTGGATCGCCAATCAAATAGAATTCCGCGCTATTTGATTCGGTTACACGTTGAATCAGTTAGTACTCTGTACGTACACGGTCCTAACACAACTGCCTTATATAATCATATCATTCATTGAACAAGTTGAACGTGTAAATGAAATTACTTATATTATTATTAATTAGGCTTTAAATTTTAAAACAATAGTTATCATTGTTCAAAATTATTAAATTTTACAAACAGTAGTATTTTATATCTAGATCATCCTATAAATATTCAGTTAATATTTCCTCATTGGTAATTTCCTAAAATTTTTACAAGATTTCTAATTAATGGAAAAAATAGCTATATATATTTAAAAATCCTGGAAATTATACAAAATGTTCTACTCAGCATCTAATATTTTATGTAAAATTTTAATGATTTTATCTACTGTTGTGTTATCACTTTCGATTTTCTTCTTATTAATTATTCTAAAATGTTAAACTTTATTATACTAATGAATTAATTCCCTAAATTTATTCTATAACTTAAGTATAATATTGGAATCGTTATATAAATTTTTCAGATTTTTGTTAGGTTCTAATTCCCTATTTGGTATTTTTCTTTTATTACATTACTTCAATTATATAAATTAATATATCACATATAATTACTGCATATTTTCCAGTTTATTATCTTTAATATTTTCATAACAAATCTCTAACAATTTTGTTCTCACAATCACAGTTATTTAAATATCTAACCTAATTCATCTAGTAAATCATGAAATTACAATTATTTGAACACTTGTAAACCCTTTGTTTTTATCTAAATCTTTTGTTTTTATAAAGATCTCAAACTTTTTCTTACTGATTTTGACTGAAAATTAAATTTTTATAAAGTTTGTAAATAGTTTTGATGGATTATAACATAAATGATTTGATCTATATGTATGTTAAATACATATACAAGTCTACAAGCTTTTTAATCATAGATTTTTTGGGGATCTAACGGTTATTATAAGTAAAAGAGAAGTTTAGAAGATTGTTAAGAAAGACTCCTAAGCTCTTAATGATCCAAACTTGATGTGAATGTTCTTGAACTTGAAGTAATGTCACAAGGATGTTAATAGTTGAAGCAGGTTGATTTTCTGATAGTAAAATTATGCTTATGATGGTGGGTTGGGGTGATGTAGGAACCGAGAGAGCAAGAAGTTTGTTGAAGAGGAGAGTGGTATAGTGAATAGTGGTGGGTTGTGTGATGCTGCCCGAGAGGTGGAAACAAGGAAAGGTGGTGGTGCTGGAAGATGATGGTGGTGTTGGAGGGTGTTTCGGCCGAGAGTTCTAGGGGAGAAGGAAGATCATTTGATCTTCATAATTACCCCTATACTTAGCTTAATGTAGTGTCAACTTAGGGTGAAATGTGTCATGAGTTCAAGATGGTTGAGTGGCAAGAGTGATAGGTGTCACTCACACATACTAATCACTCTAATGATGCTTCTTAAACCTTAATCAAGTGGTTAAGCTTTGTAAACACTCTAGTGACCCATTGATTAAGATTAGTTTGTGTGTTATCTTAGTGATCAAATGATTATAGTTAGTTTGGATTTAGTTTTTATATCAACTTTCTAGTAGCTAATTTAGTTGGTTAATGTCTGATTAAGTATTGATCTTATTTCATTACTTATTAGGTAGAAGCATGTACCAATCAAATGACTAATTATACAATCCTATGATTTGGTAAATTACATACGTGGTTTAATAACTTACAAAATTCACAACAGTTTACATACATGCACACGTAAATACTTTTGCATGCATGCGTGTTCATGTATCATATTCATATATACATGCATGTTCAAACACACACACACATACACACACACACACATATATATATATAATTCTTATAAAGTTAGTGAAATAAAGTCACCTTAGTAATCTCTAATAACATATATATATATATATATATATATATATATATATATATATATATATTACTAACCTATAATAATTCTCGAGGTTTTAATTTGCCTAACCTTAGTTTTAAGCTTGTTACATTCAATAATTGAAACATCTTATTTTCAATATATTTGGTTTTCAAAACATATACGATTAGGTTATACAATGTCAACATATACTCATTCAATTGGCATATTGAATGATAATGATTGTGTGACAACCCGAGTTTTCGGTAAATACTATTAAACAAATTTTCACCGTTTATCATAAATTGAACCAATTTGTTTTTATTTAATAATAATAATAATAATAATAAAGTTGAGGGGTTGTATTGTTATTTTTGAAACTTTAAAAATGAGTTTTGGCATAAAATAAATACAAGTTCAAACCACAGGGACCATTTCTGTAATTAACCAAAACCCAACCCATTTCCCCCCCGTCGACCCTCTCGCCGTCCGGCCACCCCCCCGGCCAACTCCGGCGACCTTTCAACACCCAAATGGACGCGGTTTTTACCTAATTAAAGTTCCCGACACCTCTCAGTGGATTATTCGAACGTGGGACAACTTCCAATTCAATAATACGAGTGCGAATTCCACTGAAACCGACCCTCCCCATTGTCGGCCAAACAGTCGGGCCACGAGTCACCACTAACACCAATAATCGACGAATTAACTGACTATAAATGGACCATCATCTGTTATGAATCGATTGTACCAATCAATTTAAGATAAAACTAACACAAACACCTTATTCGATTACCACATTACCCGCGACCTGCAACCTTGTCGAAACCCAACATCCGAGTTATTTACAACCAAATTAACATAGGGCTTTGAAACTAGAGCATCACACGAATCTTCACACGAAGTTAATTTGATTTACATAAACGTTTGCACACGAATTGGATTCAAACCACGGTCGCGACTGCTCACTGTGTGTTCATCGTTCATACAACTTCAAAACAGGTAATTAAATACATCTACATGCTCGGTTTCTCATAGGGATCGAAAGCCCTATGATTAATTGCATTAACAGTAGCGATTATTGCTTCAATTTGATCCATGATCGATTTAGGGTTCTTGATTTGGGGATTGATTTGGGTTTGTGTTTAAAGGAATTAAAAGCTATCTCTTAACGCGGCCTTGAGCCTTGGTTTACTGGTATGCGAGTGGGTGTGCGGGTTGGAGGTCCCGGGTTCGAACCCGGGGACCTTCTTTTATTTTTTTAAAGCCCTTTAAAGCTTTTTAAAATTTCAGAAAAATTATAAAAATTATAAAAATAATTTTTATAAACCTAGTTTATATTTTTGAACACCAAATAAATTTTCTGGATTTTTCTTAGTTAAATAATTGTTTTAAAAATATGTTAATAAATATTATTCTTGTTTAAACCTTACTAAAAATGAGTTTCAACTAAGAAAATAATTTCGGTTCAAACAATTATTATTTTAAAATCGTGGTTGCCTAAAATAATTGTTTAAAATTTATATTTAACGCTATCATTATAAATTATTTCTTTTTAGATAATAATGGGACTCGAAAACAATAAACCTTTATAAAAGTAAAGAACGTTATATTAATTAAAGGTTTTGTCATAATAATTATAGAAATCATATTATCTCGCCAAGATATTTACAAATATTATTACTTATAACAAATTACCATCACAATTGGTTTAGATTAATATTATTGATATGAATCTATATGTTATTCTAGAATATTTAAACATACGTGTATAATCCTTCTAATGGAATCAAAATACAAATAAATACTTTGTAAACTTAATACCTATTAAAAACCCCATAATCCTAATCCTTGATTTAACGTTAATTTCAAACTTAAATCTTGTAACATATATACACCTATTTGTGTACGTGTCACGTGTTAAACCAAACCAACCCGAACCTTACAAATATATTGATTCACAGTGAACACATATTAAAGACTCGATTACAATCAATAATAGGTGTTGATCGTGTTTGATCGTGCATTGCCTTATTCTTTGAAGCTTTTGTTGCTTTCATTACATCAACTCAAGGTGAGTTTACACCCCCACTTTTACTTTATACTCTTTTTGGGGGAGAGAAACATGCTGTTTTTTTATAAACTTTATATTACATTGGATTTTTGTAATACTGCATATACTTGATACTATGGTGTATACTTGCCCAACGGACCGTTAATATGGACTTAACGAGGTAATTGTTAGTAGTACTACTGGGATTGACATACCCCACCCGGGCTAGTCGCGCTAGCACAACGTTCGTCAAACGGGTGAACGGTTAGCCTAATTACAAGTGTTGTGGTGTGTGATCCACATCCGGGCCTGTTTATTTATTTGATTACATGTCAGTTCGGCCGCGCCTTCATACACATAGTGATCATTATGGACTAGCTACCCATTATATGCTTTATTAATAAATCCGGGGATTTCATTTATACTGACCGGATTAATAAATCCGGGGATTTCATTATACTTGACGGATTACATAATTCGGGAATTACATACAGGACGGATTACATAATCCGGGAATTACATACTTGACGGATTTTATAATCCGGGAACTTCATTACTGATAATTACTGTTTTCTGATAAACCTGTGAACTCACCAGTCTTGTACTGAGATTTTTGCATGTTTTCTCTCAGGACAATGATGTGGCACGTTTAGGAGCACAGCATCTACAGCATGTCATTCTGTATTCACTACAAACTGTTTTCAAGATTTAATTTGCATTTACTTTATGTAAACTGGTTTGGACACATGTTTGTGTGTTTCAAAACTATTGCTGAATGTTTCACTGTATTCGCTTCCGCATTACTTAAATACAATTGGTCTGTTTCCTTAAAATTAAGCAACTTATATGATTTGTAATTATCGAGTCGTTTGGTGTGACTAATGCTTATCTGAGATCCTGGTTATGTCACACGCCTGACGGTAAAACCCCGTACGTGGAAAATGAGGGTGTGACAGATTGGTATCAGAGCATTAGTTATAGCGAACTAAAATGGACTTGCATCTCATTTGCATTGCATTTTAGACTATAGCTGGATTTGCATTAGTTACACAAACATAGATTTCTAAGCTATGTTTACTTAATTTAGTTGCCTGAAAACTTTTGCCTTAACGTATCCCTGTGCTGTGAGTCACGGGAGGGTTTGAGTGCCTAATTCAAGTGATTTCAAACTCCGAAACCTCGATTGTTATTAATGGTTTCAAGGTCTCGTCAAAGTCTGTGTCTTACAACTTGAACACATGCAATGCTGGAAGAGTAAGATGCCTGTATCTCGGGGTGTTCTGTCTAGGCAAGGTATTCGCATATATCCAAATCAACCGATGGACCTGTTTACCTTACCTGGGAACCCTTGGGATGAGTATTTGCTTATAGGTACGCATGTCTTCAACAAAGTTGTGATTGACCCAATACTTTGATTAGTCAACGTACTCGCTTTGATTCTCGAATCAAACGAATACACTCGGAACTTCTATCATTGATGACCACTGTAAGATATGTTAGCCTGATAGGAGGAGCCGGGGTGATCATGCAAAGCAAATTACCATTACGGGTGCACACGTAATTGTAATTTGTCGTGCATGCTAAGTCCGGTAAATCTGGTCGGGAGGTAACATTGTAGTCAGTATAAGTCATCATTCCTACACGTTGAGCAAGAAAGCCTCGGTTCTCATAGAACATAGTCACTAATGTGGAAACTATTTATCAGTTCTATTTGTAGGAATGCTCACACTTACCTTGAATTTGGACGAAATTCAAACTATGACATTTATGTTAATCCCTCAGATTCGGACTGATTTTCTAGCTTGTCTATTTCTTTAAATCTTTGAATTTTTCTTCCTTTTCATTCCAAGACAAAAGGACTATTTTCATATGACTGATAGCTTTTGATATATGGTAATGTAAAGAATGTCGGGAAGAGGACGTGGACGTGGAAGAGGTAACATCTCACTGACGCCTGCGGAATTGGCAGCAATAATCAATCATAGTATCACCGCAGCATTGACAAACCAACCCCCTCCACAGCAGAACCCTATTGGTCAACCGACTTGCACCTACAAGTCCTTTATGGACTGCAAGCCTAATCCGTTCAATGGAACCGAGGGAGCGGTGGGACTGCTCCGTTGGTTCGAAAAACTAGAATCGGTGTTCGAAATCTGCAACTGCCCTGCTGGGAATAGGGTAAAATATGCTGCTGGCACACTGGATGGAGCTGCTCTGAGCTGGTGGAACACACAAGTTCAGATGCTGGGCGTTGAAGCTGCAAACGCCACAACATGGGTAGAATTCAAGACTCTGCTGAAAGAGGAGTACTGTTCACGAGACGAAATACAAAAACTGGAAACCGAATTTTGGAACCTGAAGATGGTAGGTTCTGAAATTGAAGCTTACACAACTCGTTCTCACGAGTTGGCTACTCTGTGCCCTACTATGATAAACCCGGCTTACAAACGGGTTGAAAGATACATCGACGGACTGGTACCTGAAATTCAAAGCATGGTCACCACAGCTAGACCAGCTACCATTCAGGAAGCTGTTCAACTAGCCCACAAGTTGACTGACCAGGCTGTCGCGCAAGGAAAACTGCCCCCGCGAGGTGCTGCATCTGGTTTCCACAATAACAAGAGGAAATGGGAACCATCTACCAGCGGAAAGCAATCTTCATCCTCCACTTATCAACCTCAACACAAGAAGTTTAATCAGTCCCAACCCTCTCATTCGGGCGGCTATCAGGGAAATCTCCCAAAATGCAACAAATGTCAGCTCCATCATACTGGGCAGTGCACAAAGAGCACGTGTGAGAGGTGTGGGAAGTTCGGGCATGTTGCCAAGTATTGCCGGGTGAATCTCTCGGGAAAAGCACCTCAACAACAGCAGAACCACAATCAGACTGTGTGCTATGAATGTGGTCAACCCGGACACTTTAAAAGGGATTGCCCGAGACTGAAAAAGAATGGTGATAATGGTGCTGCTGATAAGCCCAAGAACAACAACAATGGTGGTGGTGGTGGCAGAGGCAGAGTCTTCATCATGGGCTCAGGTGAGGCTCGAAACGACCCTACTGTAGTATCTGGTAGATTCTCTATTAATGGGTGTTATGCCTCTGTTTTATTTGACTCTGGTGCTGATAAGAGTTATGTGTCCACCAAGTTTAGTAAGACACTAGGGATGATGCCTACTGATTTGAGTTCTAATTATGCCATAGAAATAGCCGATGGTAGAACAATAACAGCAACACAAGTGTTTAAAAACTGTAAGCTAGGCTTAACCGGACACACCTTCAACATAGACCTTATTCCTGTCACACTAGGAAGCTTCGATGTAGTCGTCGGGATGGATTGGTTATCCCAGAATAGTGCTGAGATCGTCTGCAAGGAGAAGCTGATCAAGTTACCTATTTCGGACGATGAAATTCTTATTGTGGAAGGTGAAAAGGTGGGTGCGGTAGTCGGCATCATATCATATTTGAAGGCTCAGAAATGTCTCAGAAAAGGACACCTTGCCTTGTTGGCACTTGTTACTGAACCGAAGGTGGATGAAAGGCGAGTTGAAAATATTCCTGTTGTTAGAGACTTTCCTGAGGTATTTCCCGAAGACCTACCTGGCCTTCCTCCACACAGACAGGTAGAATTTCAAATTGAACTAGCACCAGGAGCAAATCCAATCGCTCGGGCGCCGTACCGTCTGGCACCGAACGAACTACAAGAGCTGTCTAAGCAATTGCAAGAGTTGTTAGACAAAGGATTCATACGTCCCAGCTCTTCACCTTGGGGAGCTCCAGTGCTTTTCGTTAAAAAGAAAGATGGAACCTTCAGGATGTGTATTGACTACCGCGAACTGAACAAGGTGACAATCAAGAATAGGTATCCACTCCCACGCATTGATGATTTGTTCGACCAATTGCAAGGATCTAGCTACTATTCCAAGATTGACTTGAGATCAGGTTATCATCAGTTGAGGGTTCGAGAAGAAGACATCTCCAAGACTGCGTTTCGAACACGCTATGGGCACTACGAGTTCACTGTAATGCCTTTTGGGCTGACTAATGCCCCAGCAGTTTTCATGGACCTCATGAACCGTGTCTGCAAACCTTATCTGGATAAGTTTGTCATTGTCTTTATTGATGACATACTAATCTACTCCCGTAATAAGGAAGATCATGAGGAACATTTGAGAACCATACTGGAATTGCTAAGAGATGAACAGCTTTACGCAAAGTTCTCAAAATGTGACTTCTGGATGCGTGAAGTGCAATTCCTTGGGCACGTGGTGAATGAAAAGGGAATACATGTTGATCCTTCAAAGATTAAAGCAATCAACCTACTGAGGTGCGACAATTCCTTGGTTTGGCAGGCTATTACCGGAGATTTATTGAAGGATTTTCTAAATTGGCACAACCTTTGACTGCCCTGACTCATAAGGGAACAATTTATAAGTGGGGTAGCAAAGAGGAAACAACGTTTCAGGCGCTTAAAGACAAACTCTGCAGCGCACCAATCCTAGCTTTACCAGAAGGAACAGATGACTTTGTTGTTTACTGTGATGCATCCATCCAAGGTTTGGGGTGTGTATTGATGCAACGTGACAAAGTCATAGCTTATGCATCTAGACAGCTCAAGGTGCATGAGAAGAACTATACAACGCATGATCTGGAACTAGGAGCTGTAGTGTTTGCCTTGAAAATCTGGAGGCACTACCTATACGGAACCAGGTGCACGATCTATACAGATCATAAGAGCCTCCAGCACATATTTAACCAGAAGGAACTGAATATGCGACAAAGACGATGGTTAGAATTACTCAATGATTATGACTGTGTGATCAAGTACCATCCGGGTAAGGCTAATGTAGTAGCCGATGCCCTTAGTCGTAAGGAAACCCTAAAGCCTCGTCGGGTGCGCGCATTACAAATGACTATCCACTCTGACCTACCAATGCAAATCAAAGCTGCCCAATCTGAGGCTTTGAAGACGGAGAATTTCAAAGCAGAATCCATGCGAGGCATGGAGAAACAATTGGAGGTTAAAGCTGATGGAATCCGCTACTTTATGAAACGGATCTGGGTACCACAGTACGGGAACTTGCGAGAGCTGATAATGGATGAAGCTCATAAGTCACGTTACTCGATCCATCCAGGTTCAGACAAGATGTATCAGGACCTGAAAGAATTTTACTGGTGGCCGAAAATGAAGGCGGAGATAGCCACGTACGTAAGCCGATGCCTAACTTGTTCCAAGGTTAAGGTGGAATACCAGAGACCATCCGGTTTACTCCAACAACCGGAAATTCCAGTGTGGAAATGGGAGCAGATCTCAATGGACTTCATCACGAAGTTACCCAGAACTCCCAGCGGATGCGATACCATCTGGGTTATAGTAGATCGCTTAACGAAATCCGCACACTTTTTGGCAATCCGAGAGACTGATCGAATGGAGAAGCTTACCCGTATCTATTTAAGGGAAATAGTCTCTCGGCATGGCGTACCGATATCTATCATTTCTGACCGGGATGCTCGGTTCACTTCTCACTTCTGGCAATCATTACAACGATCATTGGGAACGCGGTTGGATATGAGTACCGCGTATCACCCGCAGACCGATGGTCAAAGTGAACGTACGATCCAAACACTGGAAGACATGTTGCGTGCCTGTGTGATCGATTTTGACAGCAGTTGGGAAACTCACCTACCATTGGTTGAGTTCTCCTATAATAACAGTTATCACACCTCGATCAAGGCAGCTCCATTTGAAGCATTGTATGGACGTAAGTGTCGATCACCTATCTGTTGGGCAGAAGTAGGAGAAAGCCAACTTACAGGACCCGAACTTGTGCACGAAACGACTGAGAAGATCGTGCAAATTCGTAACCGTATGGCAGCAGCACGTGATCGACAAAAGAGTTACGCGGACAAGCGTCGTAAACCATTGGAGTTTCGGGTGGGTGACAAAGTACTGTTGAAAGTCTCACCCTGGAAAGGTGTAATACGCTTTGGAAAGCGTGGGAAGTTAAGCCCAAGATACGTGGGGCCATTCGAGATTGTAAAACGGATTGGCCCAGTAGCCTATCAGTTGAATTTACCTGAAGAACTCAGGGGGATACATGATGTATTTCACGTATCCAATCTGAGGAAATGTCTGTCTGATGAATCATTGATCGTGCCTTTGGAGGAATTAAAGATAGATGATCAACTACATTTCATCGAAGAACCAGTGGAGATAATGGATCGAGAGGTCAAGACACTAAAGCGTAGCAAAATTCCCATTGTGCGCGTAAGATGGAACTCTAAACGGGACCAGAATTTACATGGGAACGGGAGGATCAGATGAAGTCTAAATATCCGCACTTATTCGTGGATACACTTTCAGAACCTAACTCCAACTGAATTTTAGAATGAAATTTTCTCAACTAAGGGATACTGTGATATCTCACGATATCAAGCAAAGAACATTGTGGGTCTATTTTCACATTTGTTCTACCTCATAAAGTTTCACGTGTGTGTGATAGCTCAGATAATACAGATGGTTTCATGGTCACCTTCGGATAAACAAAAGTACTAGAAACATTCAAGATATTCCCAAATCAGAAAGGAAACCTAAGATTCTTCTTGTTGAAGATCATGTGGTAAATGTGATGGTGTGTGACATCTGTCACTAACTAGTATGTCAGTTAGCATTAAGCTCATTAACTCATTGTGCGTATTAACTGTTCTCATATATTTTCATAGTCCATTTATCAGTTTAATCGAATTCTCCGTATACATGTTTGTTAACCCCGGTGTTTCAATTTTCGGGACGAAAATTCCTGCAACAAGGGGATAATGTGACAACCCGAGTTTTCGGTAAATACTATTAAACAAATTTTCACCGTTTATCATAAATTGAACCAATTTGTTTTTATTTAATAATAATAATAATAATAATAAAGTTGAGGGGTTGTATTGTTATTTTTGAAACTTTAAAAATGAGTTTTGGCATAAAATAAATACAAGTTCAAACCACAGGGACCATTTCTGTAATTAACCAAAACCCAACCCATTTCCCCCCCGTCGACCCTCTCGCCGTCCGGCCACCCCCCCGGCCAACTCCGGCGACCTTTCAACACCCAAATGGACGCGGTTTTTACCTAATTAAAGTTCCCGACACCTCTCAGTGGATTATTCGAACGTGGGACAACTTCCAATTCAATAATACGAGTGCGAATTCCACTGAAACCGACCCTCCCCATTGTCGGCCAAACAGTCGGGCCACGAGTCACCACTAACACCAATAATCGACGAATTAACTGACTATAAATGGACCATCATCTGTTATGAATCGATTGTACCAATCAATTTAAGATAAAACTAACACAAACACCTTATTCGATTACCACATTACCCGCGACCTGCAACCTTGTCGAAACCCAACATCCGAGTTATTTACAACCAAATTAACATAGGGCTTTGAAACTAGAGCATCACACGAATCTTCACACGAAGTTAATTTGATTTACATAAACGTTTGCACACGAATTGGATTCAAACCACGGTCGCGACTGCTCACTGTGTGTTCATCGTTCATACAACTTCAAAACAGGTAATTAAATACATCTACATGCTCGGTTTCTCATAGGGATCGAAAGCCCTATGATTAATTGCATTAACAGTAGCGATTATTGCTTCAATTTGATCCATGATCGATTTAGGGTTCTTGATTTGGGGATTGATTTGGGTTTGTGTTTAAAGGAATTAAAAGCTATCTCTTAACGCGGCCTTGAGCCTTGGTTTACTGGTATGCGAGTGGGTGTGCGGGTTGGAGGTCCCGGGTTCGAACCCGGGGACCTTCTTTTATTTTTTTAAAGCCCTTTAAAGCTTTTTAAAATTTCAGAAAAATTATAAAAATTATAAAAATAATTTTTAAACCTAGTTTATATTTTTGAACACCAAATAAATTTTCTGGATTTTTCTTAGTTAAATAATTGTTTTAAAAATATGTTAATAAATATTATTCTTGTTTAAACCTTACTAAAAATGAGTTTCAACTAAGAAAATAATTTCGGTTCAAACAATTATTATTTTAAAATCGTGGTTGCCTAAAATAATTGTTTAAAATTTATATTTAACGCTATCATTATAAATTTCTTTTTAGATAATAATGGGACTCGAAAACAATAAACCTTTATAAAAGTAAAGAACGTTATATTAATTAAAGGTTTTGTCATAATAATTATAGAAATCATATTATCTCGCCAAGATATTTACAAATATTATTACTTATAACAAATTACCATCACAATTGGTTTAGATTAATATTATTGATATGAATCTATATGTTATTCTAGAATATTTAAACATACGTGTATAATCCTTCTAATGGAATCAAAATACAAATAAATACTTTGTAAACTTAATACCTATTAAAAACCCCATAATCCTAATCCTTGATTTAACGTTAATTTCAAACTTAAATCTTGTAACATATATACACCTATTTGTGTACGTGTCACGTGTTAAACCAAACCAACCCGAACCTTACAAATATATTGATTCACAGTGAACACATATTAAAGACTCGATTACAATCAATAATAGGTGTTGATCGTGTTTGATCGTGCATTGCTTATTCTTTGAAGCTTTTGTTGCTTTCATTACATCAACTCAAGGTGAGTTTACACCCCCACTTTTACTTTATACTCTTTTTGGGGGAGAGAAACATGCTGTTTTTTATAAACTTTATATTACATTGGATTTTTGTAATACTGCATATACTTGATACTATGGTGTATACTTGCCCAACGGACCGTTAATATGGACTTAACGAGGTAATTGTTAGTAGTACTACTGGGATTGACATACCCCACCCGGGCTAGTCGCGCTAGCACAACGTTCGTCAAACGGGTGAACGGTTAGCCTAATTACAAGTGTTGTGGTGTGTGATCCACATCCGGGCCTGTTTATTTATTTGATTACATGTCAGTTCGGCCGCGCCTTCATACACATAGTGATCATTATGGACTAGCTACCCATTATATGCTTTATTAATAAATCCGGGGATTTCATTTATACTGACCGGATTAATAAATCCGGGGATTTCATTATACTTGACGGATTACATAATCCGGGAATTACATACAGGACGGATTACATAATCCGGGAATTACATACTTGACGGATTTTATAATCCGGGAACTTCATTACTGATAATTACTGTTTTCTGATAAACCTGTGAACTCACCAGTCTTGTACTGAGATTTTTGCATGTTTTCTCTCAGGACAATGATGTGGCACGTTTAGGAGCACAGCATCTACAGCATGTCATTCTGTATTCACTACAAACTGTTTTCAAGATTTAATTTGCATTTACTTTATGTAAACTGGTTTGGACACATGTTTGTGTGTTTCAAAACTATTGCTGAATGTTTCACTGTATTCGCTTCCGCATTACTTAAATACAATTGGTCTGTTTCCTTAAAATTAAGCAACTTATATGATTTGTAATTATCGAGTCGTTTGGTGTGACTAATGCTTATCTGAGATCCTGGTTATGTCACACGCCTGACGGTAAAACCCCGTACGTGGAAAATGAGGGTGTGACAGATTGTTTGTTTTTATAAATCTTGTTGCTAATGATCTAAATCATATTTTTACATTATATGTAATTGAGAAAGATGATAGTGTAACTGAGAAAGATGATAGTGTAACTGAGAAAGATGATGTTTATAGTAGCTTAGTAATTAAAGATAATTATGATTTGAAAAAATAAAATTTTGATTTAAATGATGATTTTGAAAAGTCTAAATTTTCTAATATTATGGGTCAAGGTTATGAGTATAAAGTTTCAATTGGAAATTTTTTCATTGCCCGAGTCTTTAACAGATCCTACTGATAATTAACTTAAAAAGTTACAAGTCAACATCTTCAAATTTGAAAGAAGGGTAATATTTTAATAATAAAGATGACTTGCAACTGAAACTAGGTAAAATGTGTGTTAGTCATTGTTTTGAGGTTAAAGTCAAGCGGTCGTTAAAGAAAAGTTTCGAAGCATCATGTTGAAACAAAGATTGCAGTTGGCGTAAGGCATATGCGTTCGAAAGTTCAAATATTTTTCAGGTTAGATATTTTAACGACTATCGTACTTGTTCAAGAAATGCAAACTTATCCTAATATTCGTCAGCAAACAAGAAAACTATTGGTCATATTATTAAAAATCACTTAAAGACAACATACGAATATACCAAGGTAATGAAATTATGAACGAGTTTAGGTTACATTATAAACTTGACTAGGGATGATACACACGCGTCTTTAAAATTGGGAAAATCAAACCAAGGCTCAGTTAAATGCATATTGTTACCTTTAAATATCATCAAGGACTATAATGCTCAGTGTTGACTTGTACGCATCCTCAAAAACCTATAGAAACGTTCTCATAATTAAACGTCTCATGAAATCCATCATAAATGTCACACCCTCAATTATCCACGAACGGGGTTTTACCGTTAGGCGTGTGACATACCAGGATCTCAGACACGGTTATATCAAACGACACTATATGAGTTTAAAAATAAACGTTTGACATAAATCAGATTACATAAAAGAAATAAATAACAGTGCGGAAGCGAATAACGAAATGTAAACATTACTGAAAGTCCGAGATGTTAAATCAAGACAATGTTTAATGCAATTTAAATGGATCTGATGAATGCATGTCCTGAGTGCATTCCTTAATCGTGCATCATGAGATTACGCGTTCCTGTTACCTGAGAAAACATGCTAAAGTGTGTCAACATAAAGTTGGTGAGTTCACAGGTTTTATCACAGAATAAAATGTTTATAACTGTTCAACTGGTTGTAACTGTTCGACTGTTTGTATCTGTTCGACTGTTTGTAACTGTTTGACTGTTCGTAACTGTTTGACTGTCCGAATGGTTTAGTAATTAAAGCATATCGATAGGTAGCTAGCCTATAATCATGTTACTTAGTGTTTCGAACCGAAGCTGACTGTTTACGTCCTATTGTGTTTCCACCACGTCTTAACCGACCGTGGCAATCGTATGTGTTCCGTCATGTCTCATCAGACCATGACGGGGTGTTCCACGTCTTAACCGACCGTGGCAATCGTATGTTAGGTCAATTCAGCACCCGTTTGACCTCCAATCAAGCTAGCGCGACTAGCCCGGGCGGGGTTTGTCAGACCCAGTAGTACTACTCAGTATTACCTCGCTAATCCCATTACTAACGGTTCGAGCGTGTCAGGACTGTTTGTGTGTTTACACTAACGTAACAGGCGATATCAATAATACTGGCAACCATTCATAAAATATGTTTGCATGTTTTCTCCCCCAAAAAGGAAAGAAAGTAAAAAGGGGCCGTGAAACTCACCTTGAATGCGTTGCAACAAAAACATAAGCACCAAAAGAGGCGGTTTCCAATTAACCTGAGTTTCATTTAATATTCGATTAATATTAAATATCAATAACGTGATCGTACGGTTTCGCGTTTGACGACTCGGTTACGTTATCGGTTATCAACCTTTTTCCCATTCCAACTCAAACACACTCAATTTAAAACACGTACGTATAATATATATTATATAAACATAATATATATTATTTCAAACAATGATATATATATAAAATATACAAGCATTACACCAAGCATATGATGCATGGTTCATATCACCTACTGCCAAGCACCATCTATATTTTATACATCCACTTTGACCATGCCTCCCATTTATATATATATAGTACCCATACATGCTTGCCTATGTGAACACCCACACACACTTCCATATAATTCAAACATACTGTTACGTTCATAAAACGTCTATATATAAATATATATATATATATATATATATATAGTTATCCACACACATGCATATGCTCATACCAAGACAAAGCATCTACAATTAACCCATCCATATGATTTAAACAATCTTGACCCACACCCTAATCATACATGCACTTCACTGTTTCCACTTAAAAAAATATCCCCCCATGTGCCTACCATTCCTTCAAATGCCCACTACCAACCATGCAATTCAAGGCATACATACATACGCATGCATACATACTTGCAGAACATATATATACATACGCAGAACATACACATGCAGAAAACGTACATACATACAGGAGCATATATATATATACATACGCAGCAGCTTATACATACATATACATACTTATATAACTACCTGCACACACAACACTATATATATACATACAAGCAACACATATACATACACGCACAGCAAATATACATATACACTCAACATATACATACACACTCAACATATACATACGCACATATATATATATACGCTGCTGCATATATGCACACTGCCGCATATATACAAGCATATATATACAAATATAGATACAATTAATTCAGCGCAGAAACATTTTAACATATATATACATATGAGCAACCACACACATATATATATCCATTCACGGGCTGCACATGCATACATATATATATTCACGCTGCAAAACACACATATATATACACTTACATATACGATTCGCAGAAGCATATGTATACATACATACACAATAATTCCACAACCGTTTATATATATTCATAGCATCACGCATGAACACACAAAACATGTACACCCGACTACCCACACGACACGCAACGTACCATTCGTAACCCGAAACCGCACCGAATGAACGAAAGCCAAATAGAGCAAGAATTGTACCGAACCGACTGCCGTGATCGATCTACGCGGCTGCTGGAATACTTTCGATTGTTAAGCCTGCGATTTAAGGGAGGAGGATTTGCCGGAGATACTCGGTCGCGAATGAAAGAGGTTGTCACCGTTGGTGTTGGCCGTAAAAGGTTAACCGTGGGGAAGAGCTTCGCCGGAAGGTGAACGGTGGAGTTGCGCCGATGGTGCTGGGGTTACGAAGAAGAAGGCTGTGATGTGGATGGAGAAACCGTGAGGGGTTCCACGATTATAGAGGGTGTCACAGAGGAGTTGGGAGAAGAGTGTATGCGTACAATTTGTTTATGTAATAATTGTTGCGTACGTGGTAGGGACACAACTTTTGTGTCAAAAGAATTCAGCCGAAGACATGGAGAGGAAAATCGGGAGGGAGAAGTGGGGGTGGGGTTGGGTGTTTTATAATTTTTCACAAATGGTCCCTGTGGTTTGTAGTAGTTAACAATTGTAAATCAAAGTTTGTTTTAGTTTTACAATCTAACCCCTGAAGTTTGAAATGTTATTATTTCGTGTACAAAGTTATTGATTATAGGTTTTAAATACAATAAACTTATATTTTCATTATTATTATTATTATTATTATAATAGTAAAATGGATTAATTTGCGATAAGCGGAGAAAGTTAGTATAAATGGTATTAACCGAAAAACTCGGGTTGTCACATTATCCCCTTGTTGAAAGAATTTTCGTCCCGAAAATTAGGATATAAACGTCAACAAGTGACTAGTGAGCAAACTAATCAGTTATCTGGAACATAGCCGGGGTAAGCTTTCCAAAGGTTTCTAAAACGAATCCAAAACACAGAATGTCAGGTTTCACGAAAGTTGTGACAACATCCCCTTGTTGAAGGGAATTTCGTCTTGACATTGAAAGAAAAGTATCTCAGAATGATACCTTAAGAAGTAGATGTCTGATTGTTAAACAGCTGTGGATATTTCCTCTTCATTTGATCCTCGCGTTCCCAGGTAAACTCTGGTCCACGCTTTGAGTTCCATCTAACGCGCACAATGGGGATCTTGCTGCGCTTTGGGGTTTTGACTTCTCAATCCATGATCTCCACTGGTTCTTCAATGAAACGCAGTTGTTCATCCATGTGTATCTCTGCTAACGGAACGACGAGAGTCTCATCTGAAAGGCATTTCCTTAGGTTTGAAACGTGGAACACATTGTGTACTCCATTAAGTTCTTCGGGTAGGTTCAGTTGATAGGCTACGGGGCCGACCCGTTTGACAATCTCAAACGGTCCCACATATCTCGGGTTTGGTTTTTCATGTTTTCCGAAACGAATCACGCCTTTCCACGGTGACACTTTCAAAAGTACTTTATCACCAATCTAAAACTCCAACGGCTTACGACGCTTGTCGGCGTAACTCTTTTGTCGGTCACGTGCTGCTGCCATACGGTTACGGATCTGCACGATCTTCTCAGTCGTCTCGTGCACGAGTTCAGGACCGGTAAGTTGACTTTCCCCAACTTCCGCCCAACAAATAGGTGATCGGCACTTACGCCCATACAGTGCCTCAAATGGAGCAGCTTTGATCGACGAGTGATAACTATTATTGTATGATAACTCAACTAACGGTAAGTGAGTTTCCCAACTGCCGCCAAAATCAATCACACAAGCGCGTAACATGTCTTCCAAAGTTTGGATCGTCCGCTCACTCTGGCCGTCAGTCTGCGGATGATATGCAGTGCTCATATCCAACCGCGTTCCCAATGATCGTTGTAAGGAATGCCAGATGTGTGAAGTGAATCGAGCGTCCCGATCAGAGATTATGGAAATTGGCACACCGTGCCGAGAGACTATTTCCCTTAGGTAGATACGGGTCAATTTCTCTATCCGGTCCGTCTCCCGGATTGCCAGGAATTATGCGGATTTCGTTAAACGATCTACAATCACCCAAATGGTATCGCATCCGCTGGGCGTCCATGGAAGTTTCGTGATAAAATCCATTGATATTTGTTCCCACTTCCATACTGGAATTTCCGGTTGTTGGAGCAAACCGGATGGCCTTTGATATTCCACCTTAACCTTAGAACATGTTAAACATCTGCTTATATAAGTGGCAATACCAGCTTTCATATTTGGCCACCAGTATAGGGTCTTCAAATCCTGATACATCTTATCCGAACCAGGATGAATAAAATATCGTGACTTGTGGGCTTCGTCCATTACCAGCTCTCGTAGGTCTCCATACAAAGGAACCCATATTCGGTCCATGAAGTAACGAATTCCGTCAGTTTTGTTTTCTAATTGTTTCTCCAGGCCTCGTAGTGATTCGGCTTTCAGGTTCTCGTCTTTCAAAGCTTCAAGTTGAGCATTACGTATTTGATCGGGTAATCCAGTGTGAATGGTGAGTTGCAATGCTCGAACTCGCTTCGGCTTAGGTGTCTCCTTTCGACTTAAGGCATCTGCTACTACGTTAGCCTTGCCCGGATGATACTTGATCGCACCGTCATAATCGTTCAACAACTCGACCCAACGACGTTGTCTCATGTTCAGCTCCTTCTGTTCAAAGATGTGCTGGAGCCTCTTATGATCGGTGTAAATGGTGCATTTGGTACCGTACAAGTAGTGTCTCCATATCTTGAGTGCAAACACAACGGCTCCCAATTCTAAGTCATGTGTTTTGTAGTTTTTCTCGTGAACTTTCAGTTGACGGGAAGCATAAGCAATCACCTCCTCGCGTTGCATTAGCATACAACCGAGACCTTGAATAGAAGCATCATAATAAACTATAAAATTGTATGTTCCCTCATGCAGGGATAGAATCGGTGCCGTACAGAGTTTCTGCTTCAGAACCTAAAATGCGGATTCTTGTTTGTCACCCCAATTGTACGTAGTGCCTTTATGAGTTAACGCGATGAGAGGTTGAGCAATCTTTGAAAACCCTTCAATGAATCGTCGATAATAGCCAGCCAACCCAAGAAACTGTCGTACCTCAGTCGGAGTCTTAGGTGTCGCCCAGTTCTTGATGGCTTCTATTTTTGCCGGGTCAACATGTATTCCTTTCTCATTGACCACAACATCGTAGCTACCATGGGTAATAGAAATCATACTTATATCGAACGATTGTCTAGACAGACCTAGATTACAACTGCCAAGCACATGGGTGGCAGTTATAGTTCTACCATCGGTAAATTTTATGGTAGGTTTCGAAAATTAAACCGGTAAGAACGACCTCTAGCAGTCCACTCAAGTTACCAGGTATGAAACTTCTATCTGTACTCGAATGAGATAATGCTGGAGCAGAACTACCATTTCTGCTTGTTTCTTATCATCTTGAGCCTTGGGCGGTTTTCCTTTAATGCATAGGTTTTCTGCACTCATAACACCCTCTTTGTGATTCTTGTGGCTGAGGAGACTTGGTCGGAATGTTCACACGATGGTTCTTGAAGGTATGGCCAAATTTCTCTACCGTGCTCTCAAATGTTCGTATTGCACGAGTCATTGGAAGTGATAGTTGCACCTGTTGCTTATAATGGAGAGGCTGAGATATATTGGACGGGGTCATCATAATGTCTTGGTTTTGGTCCTACGCCAAGCGTAGTAAACCGGAAAAAATCCGATTGGATTCTCACCACCGGGGAGACAAACAAATGTAGCGTATACTTAAACAGGATAGATATCAAATGAAATGAATGCTGGAACGCTGAAATTACCGAGACTCTAAGTCTTAAGATCAATCCAGTGAACAAGGACTACACGCGTCAAGAATATTATCACTTTATTGCAACTTTTGAAGATCTTGCACAATGTAGATGGATAGTGTTACACCAACACTGAAATGCAAAAAAAAAGCACGTCCCATAGAGACTAGGGCTAATGTCATAACACGAATCTCATTAAGGCTCGGGGTAGATGATAACTTTCATGCTAGTAGGAATGAAGGATATGTTTGCATATCAATAGTGTGGCTTTGTGTTGATTTCGAGGCCTCATGCCTCTAAGTATGGAATTGAGAATTTGTACCGACCTTATCCGTTATCACCCAATAGAGTTGCCAGAGTTCTCATGCACGACAAATTACAATTACGTGTGCACCCGTGATTCTAATTTGTTTTGCATGGTCACACATGGTTCCTCCTATTCAAGATAACATACCTTGTCCGGTACCGAGTGTTATCAATGATAGAAGCATCAAAGATATATTTGTTATACCAAGAGTCAAATAACTAAGGTTGTACTAAGGTTGTACAAGTGATTTGGTTAAGACAACTTTTGACCCTTTTTCCCTTCGAAGTTCTAGGTGTTTGGATGTCTAAGTCCGATTCTCTAATCGACTTGAATATCTTAGTTGTCTCTCATTTACTGCTCGGGCTAGTGTAGAGGATAGGATATGTTGGGGAATAGTAACAAGTGTGAGAGAGTTGGAAGAGTGAGGTATTGTTCTTTTTGTTTGTCATCGTTAAGCTTATCGCGTGTGTTAGAAAAGAGTTTCGTGTTCCAATCATGGAAATGTTTGATTCAATTCGTTGTTGCTTTCACTCCACGAGTGAAGGATCAAGTGTGAGCGTTGGTTGTGAGCGAGCGGGATTCTCCGCCCCTCTGTCAGCCGGTAATGACACACATGTCATACCCATAGTGTTCTGTTTGCTCAGCAGTGTAATGTCAATACACCAGAAGGTTGTTTGCACAATAGTGGTAACCATGTAAAAGTGTCTGTGCAATACTAGTGTTGTGTCTAAGGCTATAGTCTAGATGCAATGCAATCCTAGTTCTCTATAACCTGTGGCTCTGATACCAATCTGTCACACCCTCAATTTTCCACGAACGGGGTTTTACCGTTAGGCGTGTGACATACCAGGATCTCAGACACGGTTATATCAAACGACACTATATGAGTTTAAAAATAAACGTTTGACATAAATCAGATTACATAAAAGAAATAAATAACAGTGCGGAAGCGAATAACGAAATGTAAACATTACTGAAAGTCCGAGATGTTAAATCAAGACAATGTTTAATGCAATTTAAATGGATCTGATGAATGCATGTCCTGAGTGCATTCCTTAATCGTGCATCATGAGATTACGCGTTCCTGTTACCTGAGAAAACATGCTAAAGTGTGTCAACATAAAGTTGGTGAGTTCACAGGTTTTATCACAGAATAAAATGTTTATAACTGTTCAACTGGTTGTAACTGTTCGACTGTTTGTATCTGTTCGACTGTTTGTAACTGTTTGACTGTTCGTAACTGTTTGACTGTCCGAATGGTTTAGTAATTAAAGCATATCGATAGGTAGCTAGCCTATAATCATGTTACTTAGTGTTTCGAACCGAAGCTGACTGTTTACGTCCTATTGTGTTTCCACCACGTCTTAACCGACCGTGGCAATCGTATGTGTTCCGTCATGTCTCATCAGACCATGACGGGGTGTTCCACGTCTTAACCGACCGTGGCAATCGTATGTTAGGTCAATTCAGCACCCGTTTGACCTCCAATCAAGCTAGCGCGACTAGCCCGGGCGGGGTTTGTCAGACCCAGTAGTACTACTCAGTATTACCTCGCTAATCCCATTACTAACGGTTCGAGCGTGTCAGGACTGTTTGTGTGTTTACACTAACGTAACAGGCGATATCAATAATACTGGCAACCATTCATAAAATATGTTTGCATGTTTTCTCCCCCAAAAAGGAAAGAAAGTAAAAAGGGGCCGTGAAACTCACCTTGAATGCGTTGCAACAAAAACATAAGCACCAAAAGAGGCGGTTTCCAATTAACCTGAGTTTCATTTAATATTCGATTAATATTAAATATCAATAACGTGATCGTACGGTTTCGCGTTTGACGACTCGGTTACGTTATCGGTTATCAACCTTTTTCCCATTCCAACTCAAACACACTCAATTTAAAACACGTACGTATAATATATATTATATAAACATAATATATATTATTTCAAACAATGATATATATATAAAATATACAAGCATTACACCAAGCATATGATGCATGGTTCATATCACCTACTGCCAAGCACCATCTATATTTTATACATCCACTTTGACCATGCCTCCCATTTATATATATATAGTACCCATACATGATTGCCTATGTGAACACCCACACACACTTCCATATAATTCAAACATACTGTTACGTTCATAAAACGTCTATATATAATATATATATATATATATATATAGTTATCCACACACATGCATATGCTCATACCAAGACAAAGCATCTACAATTAACCCATCCATATGATTTAAACAATCTTGACCCACACCCCAATCATACATGCACTTCACTGTTTCCACTTAAAAAAATATCCCCCCATGTGCCTACCATTCCTTCAAATGCCCACTACCAACCATGCAATTCAAGGCATACATACATACGCATGCATACATACTTGCAGAACATATATATACATACGCAGAACATACACATGCAGAAAACGTACATACATACAGGAGCATATATATATATACATACGCAGCAGCTTATACATACATATACATACTTATATAACTACCTGCACACACAACACTATATATATACATACAAGCAACACATATACATACACGCACAGCAAATATACATATACACTCAACATATACATACACACTCAACATATACATACGCACATATATATATATATACGCTGCTGCATATATGCACACTGCCGCATATATACAAGCATATATATACAAATATAGATACAATTAATTCAGCGCAGAAACATTTTTAACATATATATACATATGAGCAACCACACACATATATATATCCATTCACGGGCTGCACATGCATACATATATATATTCACGCTGCAAAACACACATATATATACACTTACATATACGATTCGCAGAAGCATATGTATACATACATACACAATAATTCCACAACCGTTTATATATATTCATAGCATCACGCATGAACACACAAAACATGTACACCCGAGTACCCACACGACACGCAACGTACCATTCGTAACCCGAAACCGCACCGAATGAACGAAAGCCAAATAGAGCAAGAATTGTACCGAACCGACTGCCGTGATCGATCTACGCGGCTGCTGGAATACTTTCGATTGTTAAGCCTGCGATTTAAGGGAGGAGGATTTGCCGGAGATACTCGGTCGCGAATGAAAGAGGTTGTCACCGTTGGTGTTGGCCGTAAAAGGTTAACCGTGGGGAAGAGCTTCGCCGGAAGGTGAACGGTGGAGTTGCGCCGATGGTGCTGGGGTTACGAAGAAGAAGGCTGTGATGTGGATGGAGAAACCGTGAGGGGTTCCACGATTATAGAGGGTGTCACAGAGGAGTTGGGAGAAGAGTGTATGCGTACAATTTGTTTATGTAATAATTGTTGCGTACGTGGTAGGGACACAACTTTTGTGTCAAAAGAATTCAGCCGAAGACATGGAGTGGAAAATCGGGAGGGAGAAGTGGGGGTGGGGTTGGGTGTTTTATAATTTTTCACAAATGGTCCCTGTGGTTTGTAGTAGTTAACAATTGTAAATCAAAGTTTGTTTTAGTTTTACAATCTAACCCCTGAAGTTTGAAATGTTATTATTTCGTGTACAAAGTTATTGATTATAGGTTTTAAATACAATAAACTTATATTTTCATTATTATTATTATTATTATTATAATAGTAAAATGGATTAATTTGCGATAAGCGGAGAAAGTTAGTATAAATGGTATTAACCGAAAAATTCGGGTTGTCACAATAAAAATATTATAGGTCGGAAGAATAATAAAACCTTGACAATTTGTGCACATTTACTGGCCTCACTGAGTCCAATCATTGATTCAGCAGAAATCTACAATTATAAAAAGTATGTTGATTTCACGTGATGAACAGTGAATAGATTATTTTAAATTTCAAATATTCAAAGAACTTACAATCTTTACGTAGGGGAAATCACTACCGATGCCAACAGTAGCTGCCATTGCAGTCTTACCACTGTCAAAGATGATTAAAAGAAGTTGTGAGCTGGAAGAAATGATTAAATTAATATTGTTAATTACTATGTATCAAAACCATGATTTACCTGCCAATTGGGCCTTCTAGAAGAACGGTGACAAGTGGACTACCTCTGCTCACTTTAACTTGCTCTGCTAATAGGATAGTTCTTTTATAGATATGATCATGTCGTTGACCACAGTCAACTATTCCATTCAGTCTGCATCGATTTATAAATTGATATACGACGTAAGGACTGTAAACGGGTTTGACTTGCAGCCTCAAACGGTGAGGTGGAAGATGAAGGAATGTTCGAAGGATCTATTTCTTTACGTCTATGCTTAGGCATTGAATTCTAAAAAGACAATATCAATAATAAGAAAAAATACATATTCCAAACCTATAGAAAGAGCCATAACGTCAAACAAAAAGCATGAAACAACGTTCTTTAACGCTCTTAAACATAACCACAGTTCTAAACTTTACCACTAATAAAACCATACTTTATCCAGCATAAACGATCAAACAATCCATATAGTTTCACCATTAGTAAGAAATTGATAACATATACAACATAAGAACATACCTGCGTATAGAGGCAAACAACAACCCACAAAAATAACAACTTTATACACACCTGCAAAAAAAAAAATTTAGTCAGTGAAACCAAACTATTTAAATTGACAGGGGAATACGAAACAAACTTTCAATCAAAGTGGTTTTAAATTGTTGGTTCATAGACTAATGAAGGCATGAAATCAAAAAGAAATATATTTGACCTCAAATTCTACATAATGTAGTGCCCCTGATATGATTTCTCTTTAATTACAGTGAGTTATGAAATTCTTATGTTAGGTTGTGTACTTGCTTTAATTTTATTTATCATATCATACACGTTGTTCACGTTTGTTTCAATGGAATCTTACCAAAGTGCAGACTAATGTTAAGCATAATAAGCAGGTGACACGTTGGCCTATGAATGTTATCATTTTACTCTTTTCTTTTTCTTTAAGTGGATTTCTATGATAACTATTTTTTACTACTTGATATTCTTTTTGGTAGATAAAAATTTTGATACTTTACAGATATCCAAATAGCAACCTAGACTTAGCAGAAGAAAATATTAGCAGCCTAAAACCTTATACTTTGCAGATATCCAAATAGAAACCTCATTCAAACACCATCCCCAAAAAGAGAACAGCAACAACACATTAGAAATCGGCGACAATTTTATGTCATTAACATGCAACATAAAGAGGTAAAAAAGTATACATACATACCCAAGTGAAGAACAACTGAAAAATAGAACAGTGTGCTGTTAAACTGCAAACAAATAACAAAATATCAGTACATGTGTATATAGGTATATATGTATATGTGGAAGCATGGTGAAAAAATTATTATATGGTGAGCATAAAACAGTTAGATTTACATACATGCTTGAAGGTATAGTTCATGAGTGAAGTCCTTATTAATAATTGTTCTTACTACATACTATTTAAACATACAAATCCAATTAACAACAGAGAAGAACGGAACTAACAACAGACTATAAACAGCCTAAATGCTTATACTCTGCAACACTGCGATATTAAATTGCAAAAGAAGGTTTTTTCAACTATAGAAAAATAAAAATCACAGATGATAACATAACAATCACGGATGACCAACTAACCAAAATAACATCAAACAGAGCAACATAACATTCAATTGACCAAAATACATAGAAAATACATAGAAACTAACAATCACAGATGATAAACTCATAATTCAAACTCACAAATGCAATTAAGAACAGAGAAGAACAGAACCGAACAAACAACATTGTATAACTTCCATTCTAAGAAATAGAAGACTTGAAATTAAGTTTTTACACTGCACAATACAAAAGAAAAAAGTTTAGGCACATTACTTCTTTCATTTGAAAAGAAACGTGGCATTGATGTGATATACATTGTGGGTATATGGTACAGATAAATGTATATAAATCATCACTAAAACTATCATCTTCTTTACTTCATTGAATTTTGCAGTGATATATGATTATCTAGTGTGTGTCACAGTCGTTTATATATACTGTGTTCAGTCGTTTATTCTTCACCCCAAGTCAATATTACCGTACACATATACTTTCAGAAGCTAATAAAATTTCTAAAAATATTAAACAAACAACACAAATAAAATTTAAAATTCCACATATCACCAAATAGAGTGATGCTCTGTGAACTCACCTCAGAAACAGGTTAAGCGCCGGCTATGCATTGCTGTCGGTCGAACTCATAACAAACACGTCCAAAATCCGTTCACAAAAGTGCCATAAATCTGCAACTCAACACATAAACATCACACATTTCCACATATTCATCATCAGTGTTCATTCATCCTACAAATTACACACGAAAACCCTACCTTATGCGATGATTGTTCAGCGGTGGTAGCGGGGGAGGACGGTGGCGATTTGGTGGTGGAATCGACGGTGGCGACGGCGTTCTGTCGGTGACCTCCGCCTCCCCGATCGGACGGCTGCAAACAACGTTTGATGTGAGATGAAGTGGGTTCTGTCGGTGGGATGGTGGAGGTGTGTGGGGGCTGTGGGTGTGGTGAGCTTTCGGTGGAGGTGGGTGGTGGTGTGACGGTGGAGATGGTCGGGTGTTGGTGAGAAGAAGAGGGAGACGGAAGAGTGGTTTGAATTTGTGTATGTGGGTTGTGTGGGTTGTGTGGGTTGATCGGATGAGGAGAAGATATTAACCTCGATGAATAGTACTATTCATGATGAATAGTACTATTCATCATGTCATATCACACTTGCATTTTTCATATTAGATAATTTATATATCAACAAGATTGGAAGGGAAATAATTATGCTTTTGAAGTTTTAAACGGGTCCCATGAGAAGTCATATGAAGAACTACCTATTTATTGTTATAATCTAAAGAAGGCGAACCCCGGTACGATGACCGACATTGCAACAGATAAAATTGGACACTTTCAAATGTTTTTTTGTTGCTATTGGTGCTGCGGTTAGTAATCTTGTTATAGATTTTTGAAATTATAATTCATTATTAAATAGAAAATTTTATTTTATTTTATATATTTTATTTAGATTCAATGTTCTGTGAGATATTTTCACCCTTTGGTAGTCATAGACGGGACACGTCTATGATTCTACTAATTGCATATGGCGTTGAGAAAACCAAAAGCGGTGAGGCTTGGACCTGGTTTCTCATGGGGCTTAAAAAGTGTATTGGTAGTAATCTGCTTTGGCAATTATATCAATAGGGCTACATCAATTAATATAACAATAAAAATATTTTTTCCCGAAGCCTTTCACGGGCTATGCTATCGTCATTTGATGATGAACCTATGACTTAATTTAATGAAAGGAAAGAATTTTGAGTCGCTATGGTGGCAGACTTTCAAAGGTTAGAGGATATTTGACTTTGAAGATGGAATGTTTAGACTAAGTTCTACTCTTCTTCTTGTGTAAAATAATCTTTTTAATATTGGTTTTAAAAATGGTCAAGAGCACATTGCTTGGATAAGCGATATAATATCATGACGTCTAATAGCACTGAGTCTGTCAATACTTTATCTTGACATGTAAGAAAACTCCTAATCACTGACTTTGTTGAATTTTTTCATGAGTATTCACAAAGGTGATAATTTATTCATTGACAGATTGGAGGTAATTTACATCTTTTAAAGAAATAGAGTTCCCCCACAAGAAGCATTTATCAAACGCCTCTCCAATGGTGCTAGTCCTTCACAAAAATATTAAAGCAGTTGTTGTTCAGATAAACCATGTCGTGGGCATCTAGCACACAACTTCTGAAATCTCTCCCAGTAAGTGTATAAAGCCTTATTTTTTGCTTGTTTGATCCTAATAATCTATTTACCTAGCATGGAAGCTTTCAATTTCAGAAAATACTCGTTTAAGAATAATGTTGCAAGATCATTCCAAGTGGTTACCGACCCTGATGGTAGGTAATAAAGCCATTCTTTTGCCGAGTCTTGCAAAGTAAAGGGGAATGCTCTTAGCTTGATTTGATCTTCAGTAACATTTTATGGTTTCATTTAAGGTGTTTTAATGGTTTTTTTAAGTTAGGATACATGATTGCTTGGCCTTTCGTTTAGGGATGCTTAAAGGTAAGATTATTATTTGATTTTAATTTTATTGTATGTTGGCCTATGTCTAATTAGCTTATTACAGCTTTGGTTAATATCAAAATAAGTCCCTTGGTTTATCTTTAATAGTCTGCTAACATATTAATCGTTTCTCACTTTTAGAAAAAATTAAGAAAGGAATTCTCCCTTAGATGCAATGGATGTTTTTGTCAGGCGTCATCTTAAATGGCTGAAAAATGTTTAAACTTATTGCATTTGTTCTTTTGCTTTCAGGACTAGATTTATACGAATGAGCATAGGATTTAAAGGTAAAGTTCAGGCTATGATAACAATGTCTCTATAAGCTCTTCAGCTAACCTGATAAATGATCAAATGGATATTATAAGGTTACGGATTAGACCTCCTAAGAGGTAAATTATTTGTTTGTGGGTTCAATGTAATATGAGTTGTAAACCAATAACAACTAATTGATTTATTTAAGTTTAGGGCTTGATCTCCTTTTGTTAATTTGGTTTATTTTTTTAGCATTTTTGCTTCGGTTAATGTTTTGAGGTATAATAAGTAGAATGCAAGACTATCAGCGGTATATTTTGATACAAGTATCAAATAGGTGATGTTGACTTTTAAGGTTTTTTGTTTACTAGGATCAGATTGGCACTTTAAATATTAAGTTTTTCTTTGTTCTTGACTTCATCACCCCAATTCAATAAGTAGAGTGGTCAATGATAATAGGTTGGATCTATGCACTAATTTTTAGGTGAATATTATTTTAACGACATCGATTAATTGTTTTTCAAAACAGTCACATATGAAGTGATATTTAATACCAATGTGTTTAGTTTTGGAGTGTTGGACCGGATTTTTAGTAACAGCAATAGCAACAGAATTATCAACAAAAATAGGGGTGTTAGAAAATAGCAAACCGTAGTCTCGCATTTGATGTTGAATCCAGATGATTTGTGAACAGCAACTTGCAGTAGCAACATATTCAGCTTCACATGTCGATAGAGCAACCGACATCTGCTTCTTACACTGCCAGGTGACTAATCGTCTTCCAAAGAACTGACATCCGGTAGATGTTGACTTATAATTCATCTTGCAACCTCCATAATCCGAGTCACTATACGCTATAAACTCAAAGTCATCATTATGAGGATACCACAACCCAAGTGTTGGAGTACCCTTCAGATAACGAAATATCCTTTTTACCCCAATTAGATAATTCACTTTAGGTTTTGCCTGATATCTAGAACAAAGACACGTGGCATACATAATGTCAAGACGAGAAGCTGTGAGGTACATGAGAGATCCAATCATTCCTCAATACATAGTGGCATCAACTAGATCACCATTTTTATGGGGTGCCCATCATGGTTCGTGGCAAGTGGAGTACCTGCAACTGTTGCATTCTCCATGTCGAACCGACTCAGGATATCTCCAACATATTTAGTCTGATACAGGAAGATTCCATTTGGTGTCTGATCTACTTGTAAACCAAGAAAGAACTTCATCTTCCCCATGGCACTCATTTTAAACTCAGCTTTCATCACATATTTGAATTCTTTACATAATGCTTCGTTCTTGGAACCGAAGATTATCTCATCCACGTATATCTACACCGGTAGTAAATCACCGTCTTTTTTTTTATGAACAACGTGCAGTCAATTACGCCTCTGCGAAAGCCATGTTTCAGCAGATGAGTAAAGAGTTTTTCATACCAAGCTCGAGGGGCATGACGGAGCCCGTACAAATCCTTGTCGAGTTTATAAACTCTATCCCGATGATAAGGATCCTCAAGTTCTTCGGGTTGACTGACGTACACTGTTTCACGGATCTCACCATGAAGGAATGCACTTTTAACATCCAGTTGATAAACTTTAATCTGCATAAAGGATGTATAGACTAGGAAGATTCTAATTGCTTCCATCCTTGCCACAGGTGCAAACACTTCATTGTAGTCAGCTCCTTCGACTTGCCTGAACCCTTGAACTACAAGCCTAGCATTGTTTCTGATTATGACCCCTTGGTCATCCTTCTTACACTGAAGAACCCATTAAGTGCCAATCAGCTTTGCACCTTTTGGTCTGTCCACAAGAGTCCAGACACCTAACTTCTTGAACTGAAGGAGTTCTTCTTGCATAGCACTTACCCATGCCTCATCTTTTAAAGCCTCGCCTACATACTTTGGCTCAACTTGAGACATGAAACATCGATAAGCACCATCGTGTAGATATCCCTTTTCCATGACTGTCGCATAATCAGATGAGTATAGCTGATTTCTTGTCTGAACTCCCGATAGAATATCCCCGATGATGTTGTCCAGGGGATGATGCACATTAATTCGAGTTCTGGGAGTGGTAGGTACTGCTACTTCATTATCCAGATTCTGAATCCCAGGTTCAGTTTCTGTGGCTGTGGAGTATGGGGTTCAGAAGTTCCAGTTGCATCATGATCAGATGCTGGTGTACTTTCAGTAGTGGGAACCTGCTCCTCCTGGTTTGCACTCTCAGTTTCAACATACTAATCATTGGAGGAAGAATCACTTACCTCAAGCTCTCCCCCTCAAGGGCAAGAAGTATCTTCTAATGACACCGATGATCAGAATGGGAAGGAGATAGATTGAAGGATTTAAAGAATCCATCATAGTCGAAGAAAAAGGAAGGTCATTTTTCCCATAAGGGGTGGTGTATCTTTAGACATCAAAGTTACACCACACTTCTACCTGACCAGTTGAGTTATCGTAAACCCTTTTGTTTGGTATACTGTATCCAAAGAAGATACCTTCTTCGGCCTTCTCGCAGAACTTCCCAGTCTGATTTTTCTTTAGCTGCAGGGGTGCGCCAAATGGTTCTAGATACTCTAAGTTGGGTTTACGTTGTTGGAGGAACTCATAACAAGTTTTTCCATGATGTTTGACTACCAAGACCCGATTTAGAGTGTAACATGCATTAGCCACTGCCTCGTTCCAGAATTGAACCGGCAGTTTTGAGTCAACTAGCATTGTCCTTGCTGTTTCTATCAAGCTCCTATTCTTCCGTTCAGCAACGCCATTCATCTGTGGAGTGTAGGCAGAAGTGAATTCATGAAAAATCCCTTTCTCATGATAGAATGCCTCCATCCACTGATTCTTGAATTCTCTCCCATTGTCTGAACGTATTTTCCTAACTTTCATCTTGTAGAATGACTCCAATATGGTAACAAGATGTTTGAATAATTCAAATGTCTCTGATTTAGCTTTCAGAAACATCACCAAAGAGAATCTTAAGTAATCATCCGTTACCACAAAGCAGTACCAATCCCCAGCTATACTCTTTGTGCTGACTGGGCCAAACAGATCCATGAGTAGAAGCTTAAGAGGAATTTCGATAGAATTAACTTTCTTTGACTTGTGAGACTTCTTTGTCTGTTTCCCTTTCTTGCATGCTATGCAAAAGTCTGGAAGCTGGAAGTTCTTGACAGTAACTCCATCCACTAGATCATTCTGAACCAAACAATTCATCTTCCTGGGATTGATGTGTCCCATTCTCCTGTGCCAGGAAACTGAATCTCTTACTGTTTCTTTTGATAAGAAGCACTGAGCAGTAGACTCAGTTGTGGAGGCTTTGGATAGGTCCAAGACATACAGGTTGTTATATCTTGAAGCCGACATTAGAACTTGCTCCTCCAGGATGACATACTCCTTTTTCAGTATGTAGCACTTCTTGTTATCAAACACAACCTTGAATCCCTTATCACTTATTTAGGAGATAGAAAGCAAGTTGTTTTGCAATTGCTGAATATAGTTGACCTTGTCAACTTCACTTTCTCATTTCCTATTTCGCCTTGTGCAGTGATGTAACCTCCTTTATTCCCAGCGAATGATACGTGTCCCCCTTTAATTTACTTGACGTTGAAAAGGAGGGACAAATTCCCTGTCATGTGCCTAGAATCCCCACTATCAATAATCCAGGTATTAGTGATAGCGTTGTAGTGGACACCCTGCACATACAAAGGAAATGATTAGTTCGGGTTTGGGACCCAAGCCTTAACTGGCTTGGGTGTCCTAGAGGTATCACACATCATGAACTCAACCCACTGAACTTCAGAGGATGAGGACGCATCTTTCTTTTTCTTGTCATCACTATCAGCCACATTACTTGATTTTTTCTTCCATAAACCAGTTTTATGTAAAGCCTGTTTGTGGTAAACAGACAACTGGATTATGGTTTGAACTTTCAGTTCACTAATAATCCTAGGTTTAACCTTAGGTGGCATAGCTTCGCTTTGAGCTTGTCTGTGTGGACTTCGGTGATTTGGAGGATTATTAGATCTAATTTTAGAAAATCTTGGTTTTTCATCATCAAAAAGTTCAATTTTCTTCTTAGGTGTCTGATAGTAAGGATAATTTGGAGAAATATATCCTCGTTTTCCATAACTGTAGCAGGATCTCCCTTTGATAGTATGAGGAATGTGGGGTTGAGTTTGGTCGGGGGCTGGGTAGTTTCTCTTCCTTTTTAGATGTATCACCTTCTTTAACAAACTTAATTGTTTTGACATTTTGAACATCTTTTGCTTTCATTTTATTAGGATTTTGATGATTTACACGTTTAGGGTTCATTGATTTAGATTGTTTAGGTTCTAAAATAGACGTTTGTGAACCTGACCCTAAGTTAACCTTTCTAATTTTATCATCCAAATCCTCAACATGCATCTTATCTTTAGATATCAAAGTAGTAGCCTTCTGTTTAGTGACAGACTGCACAGTTTTATCTGTAGAATCTGGATCACTGACTAGAGGAGTGACACCACATGTTCCTTTACTGGATTATTATTGATTGGTCTACATTTAGAATTTTAAAAGAATTGTATGTGGTGGCGGTACTACCTTATATCCCAGTCCTTCCCCGCCATTTCGTTCTTTCACTAAGTTTTGAACTATGTGAGAGGAACTTGCTAAATTGTGCAGTTTTTGTTTTAATGATTCAACTTCAACTTGCAAAACTGCTTTTTCCATTTTAGCATCTTCCAAAGTGGTTAAGTAGAACTTAATGTCATTTGATTGATTTAAGGCAACAACCTCGGTTTCCCTTAGTTGTTTTCCTAAAAGTTCTAACTTTTCTTTGAAGTTGCACTCATTTTGTTTTAAAACACGATTTGCTTCAGTGCAGAGTTGAAAATCATTTACTAGATTATCATTATGTTCTAATAACCTAGCAAATTTTAAATCAATGTTTTTTTTAAATTTATTACATTCAGCACAAGCATGTTTCTCAAATAATTCATCTTTAGAGTATACCTGTGTAGAACCAGACGAATCGGTCATCAATATAGTGTCAGACTCTTCAGTAACTGGAGATTCTGAGTTTGCAGCACTTAGTTCCTCTTCAATAAGATGATCAACGACATCCATAGCTTCTTCGATATCTGAACGTCCATGCTCAGCTATGATGTCTCCTTCACTTACAGATCCATCAACCAAGGTATCAACTAATGCAACATTTGATTCTCCCTCAGATACAAATCGGAAGGACCAGTCTTGTCCTTCATCTCCCTGAGCAACCAAAGCCTTAGATTCTTTACTTGATGATGCTCCAGCTTTCTCTTTATCTTGACGGTTGAATGTAGGAAAAGGATTTCCATTCCCAGTCTTCTTTGGCTTTATGCACTCACATTTAAAGTACCCCTTTTTCTCCACAGTTGAAGTACGTGACCTTGGTTTTATCAAACCCAAAAGTAGTATCCTTAGTAGCAACCAAGTTCTGCCCCGTCTTCTTTACAAACTTCTTAGCCCATCTGACATCACTGGCTAATGCCCACATGGTGTCCATGCGCTCCAACTCAGTTTCATCAACTTGCTCGTAGTCCTCGTCAGCAAGATGATAGTTTCCAATCTTCCCAGCGACTAATCCATCATAAGATTGAACAACAGCAGCTAGAAGATCCATATGCTCTTTAACAACTTCCATAGTGACATTTCTGAGATTCTTGGTCTTTAGCTTGGTTGTATTTACCTCAGGAACAATGTATTGGGTTCCAGATGACCCTGATGTTTCGTTGATGAAACTACTTTGGGAAGGAGCAGAAGAGTTAGACACAAACGTTGTTTGTAGCGGTGCGCCTAATGAGTTCAGAGTTGGAACAGAATTGTACAATGCAGGATTCTGAGCATTGGATCCTTTCTTTGACTTGTATTTCTGATGTAGTTCTTCCTCCCTGAATTTTAGAATGAAATCATTTCTGTCTAATGTTGCAAGAATGTCATTTTGTCTCAGATTAGACACAAATGGATCCCATTTATCTGGCAGACCATCAGCAAAACTTGAAACTTTATCTTCCATGGATGTGGTCACCCCATGAGTGTGCAACTCACTCATTAAGTGATAGAATCTATCAATTATGTCATCTAAGCTCTCAATTCCTATCAGTGAAAAATTGTCAAATTCCTTTTTAAGAGTTTTAGCCTTCAGTGCCTTCAGAGTTGCATTCCCCTCATATCGTTTTTCTAAGGCCTCCGATAACTTCTTCGAATGCTTGTTCTCTGAGAACTTATGGAAAATGTCCTTAGGTATAGACTGAGTCAAGAAGGCATATGCTTTCTTTTTAGCATTATGCAGAGTCTTCTGTGATTCACTCATTCCTCCCAAAGTCAATTTTACCCCATTAGCACTGACTGGTACCACGTAACCAGTCTCAATAGATGTCCCAAGATTTGGGTCAACTCCATTCAAGTAGATTTCAAACCGATGTTTCCACTGTGGGTATTCATCCAACGTTAACAGCTTTGGCGGTTTGTTATAGTTCCCGATCTCATTTTCCAGAAGTAGAAGATTCTAGATACGCGAGTCCTTTCCAGCAGTGAATGTAGAAAACTGATCTTCCATTGCTTTGAACTTGATGAACTTAGAATAGGACAGATTGACTTATGTGATTGAACAAGACGACCGGGTCAATCGCGCAATTGAAGGATGCGAATGACTTCAATCGTGCGAATGGATTCAGTCATGCGAATGAACAGGACGTTTGAGGTCAACCGACTGGAATAGGTCAACCGACTGGAATAACTCAACCGTGCGAATGAACTTTGAGAATGAGTTCAGTTGTGCGATTGAACTATGCAAATGAGATTCAGTCGTGCGATTGAGCTAATCGTGCGACTGAGACTCCTGTTACGGGGAAAAATCGGATTTTTGAACACTTTGACATAAAAGTACGAATTTTTACAAATCCTAATCTGCCGTATGGTATAAGGTCGAAACTTTAACACAGAGACTCGTCAGAAACACGTTTTGAAGCCAAAAAGTGGATCTTTTGATTGAAAACGTTGATTTTAACACCAAAACCAATTGAATCCACGTAAAATCACGAGCCTAGGAACTGATACCATTTGTTAGGACCATTTTCATACGGAGTACTAATGGATTCTGCATGAAACCAGATCAAATAGCATGGAATTCTATTTGATTGGCGATCCAATCAGTGAGAACGAATAACCTGATCGATCTAACGATGAAACAAACGTTAAGAACGAGTTGGAATCGATCAGGAATGAACTATGAACTTGGATGGGCGACTCAGGACGCTCTGGACGGCTAGGGTATGAAAGTATTCGAAGTGTTATATTTTTTCATAAATTATGTGGTATTTATAGGTTTTCAGTGTTCATTCATACGACTGAACCATTAGCATGGTTTAGTCGTGCGACTGACTCATGGGGCTGACTCATACGCACGACTGAAGGTTCAGTCGTGCGACTGAGTTAATCTTATGTCTCAATCATATGACTGATCCAGTCACCTAGTTCAATCATGCGACTGGTCTCTAAGTATGGTTCATTCATGCGTATGGGCCATAAGTATGGTCCATTAGTATTAATAACCACATGACTAAGTTGAACACATTTCTAAGTCATTATTGACTTAGAACTATGTACAACAACTTCAAACCTATTAAGTTTATACATGTGAATCACATTCAATACAATGATAATAAGATATAATCAATCACAAATAAACATCAAAATGCATTTCATATATCATTGAATCATCACATTACATCAGATTACATTAGTGTAAGACATGAAAGACTTTACATTTAAGATCATAAACTAGGTACATAAAGATGTATCAACATCTAGTGACGCTAGAAGCTAAAAGAATAGGAAGATATATCTGGGGTTTAGTACCACAGATAAGATGAATGGTTAAGTCAGCAATGCCAAAGACTTTTCAGGGTGCAGTGACATTATTAGGAAGCTTGACTGATGAGATGATAAGGAATGGGTCATTGACTGATTCAAGGGTTGGAGATAAAAGAAAGTGGGGGCAATAGCAACTCTTTAGGGAAATTTAGATGAAACCAAAACAAGAGGATAAACAGAAATCCAGTAAGAAACTTCTTAGGAACTGTCCAAGAAAAGAAACCACATATAAAAGGTCAACCATGGTACAATGCTTGCAAGAGATACCATAATGGTAAATGAATGATTGTGATTTCCTACAATTGCAAAAACAAGGGACACATATCCAGAGAATGTAAGGGACCTGCAAACGCTAAATCAGTTTCTACCAGTGTGGAAATGAGAATCATTTTTGCAATAAGTGTCTAGAACTGAAAGGAAAAACTCCAATGAACCCAAACAACCCACATGGTAGAGCATTCGTATTGCAAGCAGAATAGGCATGAAAAGAACCAGAAGTGACGACGGGTATATTTCTTATTAATGATCAGTACGCAACTGTATTATTCGATATGGGAGCAACTCATAGTTTTGTTTCGAATACATTTAAACATTTACTTATATTAGCTTCAGACTGAAAAATATGTATATGATAGAATTAGCTGATGAAAAGATAATTGAAGTCAGCGAAGATTTTCCTAACTGTACCTTAAATTTAGATGATCATTGCTTTGATATAGATTTGATTCCTATTGAATTAGGAGGTTTTGATGTTATTATGGGTATGGATAGGTTAAGTAAAAAATGAGGCTAAGATTATCTATGGAAAAAGAATGATTAAAATTCCTTTTATTAAGGATAGTGAAATTCTTATCATATATGGTCAGAAACCTAGAGGTGCTGTGAAGATAGTCTCATGTAAGAAAACCCAGAAATATTTGAGAAAGAAATGTCTAGCATTCTAGCCCATGTAGTTGATACAAAACTAGATAAGAATTACTTAGAAGATGTTCCTGTTATTAGAGAATACACAGATGTATTTCCTGATGAATTACCAGGATGTATTCCCTCGTCAAGTAGAATTCAAAATTGAATTAGTACCAGGGACTACCCCTATTGCTAAGCCTTTGTATCGTTTGGCGCCAACAGAAATGAAAGATTTAATAAGTCAACTCCAAGAATTATTAGACAAGGGATTTATACGTCCTAGTGTAACTCCTTGAGGAGGTCCAGTTTTATTCGTAAAGAAGAAAGACGGAATCTTTAGAATGTGCATCAACTATAAAGAGCTTAATAAAGTAACTATTAAGAATATATATCCTTTTTTCTAAGATAGATGACCTATTAGATCAGTTGCAAGGATCTAGTTACTTCTCAAAAATTGACTTAAGATCAGGATATCACCAATTAAGGGTGTGAGATGAAGATGTACCTAAAACTGTGTTTAGAACTCGATATGGTCATTATGAGTTTCTTGTAATGTCATTTGGGTTAACAATGCTCTAGCAGTATTTATGAATCTAATGAATAGAGTGTGCAAACCTTACATAGATAAATTTGTCATAGTCTTTATAGACGACATTTTAATTTATTCTAAAAGTAAGGAAGAATATGAGAAGCACCTCAGGCTAACTTTAGAATTACTTCGGAAGGAAAAACTATATGTCAAATTCTCAAAGTTTGAATTATAGAAAAGAGAAGTACAAATTTTAGGACATGTAATTAACCAAGAAGGAATTCAGGTCGACCCATCAAAGATTAAAGCTGTTAAGAAATAGGAAATTCCAAAAACACCAACTGAAGGTTTATAGAAAATTTCTCGAGGATAGCCCCTTTAATAGATTTAACTCATAGAGATAAGCCATATGTTTGGGGAGAAAGACAGAATGTTGCATTTGAAATTTTGAAAAATAAATTATGTAGTGCTCCTATTTTAGCTCTTCCAGATGGTACAGATGATTTTGTAGTGTATTGTGATGCATCACAAGATTTTGAATGTGTTTTAATGCAACGAGATAAGGTAATTGCATATGCATCTAGGCAACTCAGAGGAAGTGAAAAGAATTATACTACTCACGACTTAGAATTAAGAGCAATAGTATTTGCACTTAAAATTTGGAGACATTATCTATATGAAACTAAGTGCATAGTTTACACAGATCATAAGAGTTTGCGAGACATATTCGATCAAAAGATGTTGAATATGAGACAGAGAAGATGGGTGAAATTACTAAGTGATTATGATTGTGAAATCAAATATCACCCAGAAAAGGCAAATATAGTGGCTGGTGCTTTAAGTAGGAAAGAAAGAACTAAGCCATTACGAGTTCGTGCTATGAGGATGGAATTACACTCGGATTTGATAAGTCAAATTCAAGAAACCCAGCAAAAACATGAATCAAGAGATGTGATGAGGTAGAACGGACAACTGGAAGCAAAGTCAGATGGAATCCTGAGATTTAGAGGAAGAATTTGGATCCCTAACAATGATATGCTTAGAGAAACTATTCTATGGGAAGCACATAAGTCAAGATATTAAGTACATCCGAGAAATAATAAGATGTACAAGGATTTGAGAAACCAGCATTGGTGACCAGGTATGAAGAAATCAATTGCAGAATTTGTAGAAACATGTGATATCTGTTCAAGAGTCAAAGTTGAATAGCAGAAACCCTGAGGAATTTACAACAAACAGAAATTCCTGAATGAAAATGGGACCAGATTACCATAGATTTTGTAACTAAATTGCCCAGAACCTGAAATGGGTATGACACAATATGATAGTCGACAGACTAACTAAGTTAGCTCATTTTTTGCCAATCAGAGAAGATTATAAAATGAAGAAATTAGCAAGAATTTATATGGAGGAAATTGTGTCTAGACATGAAATACCCATCTTAATAATATCTGACAGAAATAGTAGATTTACTTCAAGATTCTTGCAGACTTGACAAAAAACATTAGGAACTCAAGTAAATATAAGTTCAGCATACCAACACTAAATACAATAACTAGAAAATTTAAACTGAAATCCATAATTATCTATTCTTATTATTACCTTTGGTCGGTAGGAGGTTTAAAATCCCCAAACCCTAAACCACCACCACCACACCTCCAATTCCCCCCGCACCACCCAAATCGCCGCCCCATCGCCACCAGATCCACCCAAATCTCCCACCTCTCACCACCATCACCGCCGATCACCGCCGATCTGCGGCCTGCGCGCCTCTTTCCTCGGTTCCTGGTGGCTGCTTGCTGCTGCTACATCAATCGCAGCTTGCTGCTTGGCTGCTTGAGTGCTTGCTGCTGTTACATCAACAGTGAAGGATCGTCAAGGAGAACACGTCAGGTATAATGCATTCGTATAAACCCTAATCTCCAACTCATATTCAAATCCATACAAAACTCACTTCTTTTAAACATTTTCTTTTTCAATTTTAGACTATACACCAGAGGAACGATTCTCGGCTACAAGAGGTACAATAAAGTTCACGATGGATCTGTAATTTGAGAAATTTCGTATTTGTTTATCGATTTTGAAATTGAAATCGGATATCTATTGTATTTTGTGTGATTTTGATTAGGTCAAAGTCGAATCAGTATCCAAATACGTCTTTGATTCAAATTGAAGGAGTGAACACCAAGGAGGAGGTAGCGTGGTACGAAGGGAAACGCATGGCGTACGTTTACAAAGCTAAAGTGAAGAGGAATGGATCACATTATCTGTGTATTTGGGGGGAGTTACAAGGCCTCATGGTAACACTGGTGTTGTGCGGGCTAAGTTCAAGTCTAATATCCCACCCAAATCTATGGTATTATGAACTTTGAAGTTATAACGTTTAGTTGCGTTTGGTGTGTTTTTTTGTTGTTTGAAAGTTGTATTTTTGTTTTTGCAGGGATCTAGGGTTAGAGTGTTCATGTACCCAAGCAATATCTAAGGTACCATCTTTATCCATCTGTGTGATTGTAAACTTGATAAGAGTTTTATAGGTGTTTGAATGAGCTATTAAAGTTGTTATAGCAACTTGATCATTGTTATGGTTCTCTGGACAGTTGGAATTAGTAAAAACATTAAATTTGTTTCAAGAAAGCTAATTATTGAGTTTCATGTATGATTTCTATTTACCCTAATCTTGATTCATATCTGTAGTTGATTGTTTTTGTTGCAACTCTTGTGTCGAAGAAAGAGAAGGAAAAAGTGAGGTTCGGCATTTTTTTGTTTTTATTTATTGTTTTGAGTAATTGGGAACTTGAAGTTTGGTAAATTTGTTGGTTTGGTGGTGCTTGTAATGAGGAGAAATTAGTGTTTAGCTAACACTTTGGTGTTAAGAAATTTTTGATTTTGTGGTTACCAAATACATGGGTATGGTAAATCTAATCTCCCACCCAAATCTATGGTATTATGAACTTTGAAGTTATAACGTTTAGTTGCGTTTGGTGTGTTTTTTTGTTGTTTGAAAGTTGTATTTTTGTTTTTGCAGGGATCTAGGGTTAGAGTGTTCATGTACCCAAGCAATATCTAAGGTACCATCTTTATCCATCTGTGTGACTGTAAACTTGATAAGAGTTTTATAGGTGTTTGAATGAGCTATTAAAGTTGTTATAGCAGCTTGATCATTGTTATGGTTCTCTGGACAGTTGGAATTAGTAAAAACATTAAATTTGTTTCAAGAAAGCTAATTATTGAGTTTCATGTATGATTTCTATTTACCCTAATCTTGATTCATATCTGTAGTTGACTGTTTTTGTTGCAACTCTTATGTCGAAGAAAGAGAAGGAAAAAGTGAGGTTCGGCATTTTTTTTGTTTTTATTTATTGTTTTGAGTAATTGGGAACTTGAAGTTTGGTAAATTTGTTGTTTTGGTGGTGCTTGTAATGAGGAGAAATTAGTGTTTAGCTAACACTTTGGTGTTAAGAAAGTTTTGATTTTGTGGTTACCAAATACATGGGTATGGTTTGACATTAAGATTGAAATGTATTTGAAGCTTTTTGTTCAAATGTGATTAGTAAAGTTTGTATCACTAGCAACAGAATTTGAAGAATGGTAGTGTTGTAGTTCTCTTAAAACCATACTACTTTTGCATTTGAAAATTGTGTACTTAACAAGGTAAAACTTCTCTTTTATTGCAACATAGGGAGTGCAAGTTGTAAAATATGTATATATTATATCCAAATATACCATAATTGTAAAAGCATAAGGTGCAACAAGGCGCGTAGGGGTGAGCATTGGGCCTAGGCATTTCGATCTCATAAACTTGCCCCAGAGATACTGACCAACAACATAAGCCCCCAACGTGAGTTTTTCATTTTGATTTGCTACCCCGTCGTGATTGAATGCAAGGTGCTTAAAAAAAGATGTCTTATTTAATAGTTTACCTGGCTAGGAGGTTGTTATTTGCTTCACCAGTTTACCTGGCTAGGAGTTGTTTTTATGACTGAAATCATTGTCAAAGGTACTACTTCTTATGAATTTCTCATAAACTTAGATCTTGATGTACAGGTTCTGTGTGGTTTGCATAAAAAATGAAGGCTTTGAGTGATGATTGTGAACAGTTTATGACATTCCTTCCTAGGCATATATATTCTAGCAAAACTGGTATGCATGATTTCACCTTTTAATCAAGCAATCTATTATCTTTTTGGATTGGAGAGGCTGTTTATATGTGGACTTAAGTTGTATCGTTTTTAATAGTATATTACTGGTGCTTTTTCAAATTAAGATGTGTTTAATGATCTTAAGTCGTTTAAGTTAATCGCCCACTGGAGTGCACAGTAGAAGAAATATGTAAGGGATGATATTTAGACCTGGAAAAGTACAATTGGTTTCTACAGAAGTGATTATTATCTTTTTGTTCCCTTTTAACTTAATTAGATACTCATATTTCACAAAACATCTTACCCATTCTTAACAAAATAATCATTCCTGGCCATTTTGTCATTTAGTTCTTTATAGTTCCAAAATCGCTAAACACTTAAAAGATCTGATTGTCCAAAAAAATTCTTTTCTAGAATTTAGATTTTTTTTATCTTTTACTTTATTGATAGACGAATTGGTGCCCTGCTCCCGGCTGTGACTGTGCCATTGAGTTTGATCTTAAAAGCGGAAGCTATGATGTAACGTGCCATTGCTCATACAGCTTTTGTTGGAATGTGAGTATTATCATTTATGACTTTTTTTACTTAGTTTATGAATGAATAAAATAGGTTATGTTCTTGCTTCATAGATGGCAAGGTTTTTAATTCACAACTTTCATTGTAGTGTACAGAAGAAGCTCATCACCCCGTGGACTGTGAAACCGTGGCCAAGTGGATAATGAAAAACAGTACAGAGTCTGAAAATATGAATTGGTAAATGTTACACATGTTAAATGTTATATTAAAATTTTAGAATGTTTTGTTGACGTTTGTGTGATGGATTTCAGGATTCTAGCTAATTCTAAGCCTTCTCCAAATTGTAAATGTCCAATTGAGAAAAACCAAGGCTGTATGCACATGACTTGCAATTCCCCATGCAAATATGAGTTTTGCTGGTAAGATGTAATTTTTTTTAATATTGTTTTGAACGAGGTATTTATGTATCTTAGATATTACCTATAGGTGAAAAAATGGACGGGCTGGATAAGGTCTTGAAACGGGTCAGAACTTTTCGGTCAGTTTGACCCAAACAATTCTTTTGCTAAAAGATCATTAATATTTTTACAAAATAATTGTTGAATATAATCTAAAAACTTATACTGTTTAAATAATATTTTTAATAAAACGATTTAGTTGGTTTTATGGAGTAAAAATATCCTCAAGTGATTAGGTATTGTTTTACCCCTTCGACCTGTTAGAGATGAAGCATAACCCGATTTGACCCGAATTGACTGAAATGATCACTTCCGGTACTTTTCTATGGTGAATTTTTAAACCCAAGCGACTTGTGTGACAATGTTTGTGCACTTTTATTCATTGATTTTTGTTGTACTTTTATGTATAATTGTGATATATTTTTAAAAATAAATGTACATGTAGGTTGTGTCTTGGCCAATGGTCGGATCATGGGGAGAGAACCGGTGGCTTTTATGCTTGCAATCATTACGAGTCTGCAAAGCAAGAGGGCGCTGTAATAACTAATCATATTTTGGTGCAAAACATCAGGATTTTTCATTTTTACTTTTGAAATCCAACAGTTGATCCTGCATTTCCATTTACTTGCAGTATGATGAATCTAAACGTCGAAGAGAGATGGCAAAGAATTCTCTAGAGCGATACACCCACCATTATGAACGCTGGGCTACAAACCAATCGGTATGCACACTGCACAAATTGGTCTACCAGTATTCTTCTCATTGTCTGACCAATGAGAATTGTAATGTCATTGTCATGGTTGACCTATAAATTTTTGGAGTTTAACTACTCATCGATGTATGCTATTCAAATTCACGTTTGTAGTTGTTGCTTCTCAATAACATTTTGAATCTTGTAAATCTGTCAGATTCTGCAAGCAATATAAGTGAACTTATATTTTTTAGACTTTTATGATTCATGTCATGCTATAGGAATTCATTAATGTGGCTGTTTTCTATTACATTTATTATCTATTGTAGAACTTTCTATGCTTACAGTTTTGTGCTCCATCATCTTTTTGCAAGTTGTATATTTGTAGCTATTTAAAATGAATGCGTTTTTTAATCTTATGAATATGATATGTAATAATATCTTTTAATTTTTACAATGACAGTGGAAGCAAAAAGCGCTTGCGGACTTGCATCAGATGCAAACAGTTCATGTAAGTTGATATATCTGATTGTTCTTCTTCTACACTTTGGAAGATTAAAATTGCAGCATTTTGTGTCTATGTATTAAGTTTAACCATTCCCGTTAGTTATGACATATACATTGAACAGCCGGTAACATCTATGGGTCGATGATGATGGACGAGGATCCGTCTGAGACCGCCCTTTTTTTACTTGTCGATGATGACGGATCAAGATTCGTCTCAGACGATGTTGCTATGGTTATTCCTGTTTCTATTTAGTTGGTCTGCTTTGTGTAGGTGGCGGCGATGTAGCTGTCACTACGCCCTCTCGATGGCGATGGTTTGTTTTCCCCTTTGTGGATTCACTATGGGCCGGTAACATCTATGGGTCGATGATGATGGATGAGGACGAGTAATTGTATCAAGCTCCCGCGGCAACGCGCGGGAGAAATAACTAGTTAATTTTTAATACAAGAGTAATGAGATTTTGCATTTTGATACGGATGTTAGATGCAATCTACCAACACTTGCATAGAAACCACAAAAGATTGAATCATACTAAACGTGAAAAATAACTTGTTGCTTTTGAAAATCCAAAAACTTAACTATTCATTGTTGTTTATAACTCTTTTTAATGCATACAAGATTTATTGATCATTCTAGAGACTCGAATACAGAGATAGTATGTGAAAAAAAAAAGTTGAGTGTGGATGTGACTAAACATAACATTTACAATGCAGTAAACGGTAAAAAAAAAGTAAACATAGACGTAAGACGGTTGTTGTATCAACCACCCCTAGCAACCAGTACCACTTTGGCTCACAATCCACTTCTCCAGGTTTTTCTTGTATTGTAGTTATATATAGAAGCCTCCCACACATTTTTTACCTCACCATTTTTGCTCTAAACACTGTTTAATATTGTTTAAACATCATTTGAAAATTGAATAACTATATCAAAAAATCAAGAACAAAAATACAAGTTACGCTTCAACTTTTCTGCATCTTATTATTTCATTTCTGTTATATTTATTTGGTTATTTATCACGATTATCACTTGGATTTGTAAGGGGCTTCACTATAAGTGTTAGCGATTTGTGAAATAGGTAGTGACTACATCTAAAAGGTTAGTAAGAACAACGTGAACATTTTCGTTGTAAACTGAGTAGTATAGAGTGATCACTTTCTTTGAAAAGTGATGACAAGATGATCACTTTCTTTATAATGTGAGACGTTGACGTCCCGGTGATCGATTCCATTCAAAAGATAATCTAGTGGAGCAAAATCTTGATTTAAGATTGGGAGAGGATGTAAAGTGTGTTAGTTAATATTCACTTTAACCTCTATAAATTGGTTGTCTTTTCTCTCTCAAACTCCATACATTTGATATGTTATTATTTGTGTTGGTTATTAACTTTGGATTTTTTTTTTCAAACTTAAGTTTTAAATCTAAATGTTTATGTAGAGGGGAATTATATGATTGTTAATGACTAATTTTAGAGTTGGTTTCCTTAATTCCTTATGCCTATGTGCTGGTTTCTACATAGTTCATTAAGAATTAGGTCGAGCGTTTAGCTGTTCTATTATGTATAATATAATTAATGACGGAGGTTGTGATGATAAATAAAAAAAAAAGAAATGCGTAGCTGTTGTTCCTGTGTGTCAACCATGATGACAGTTTATGTTTTCGTATTGCAGTAGTTAAAACATTTATGTTTCAAATGTATGCTATTGTTCTAACATCTCATGTTCAAATTTGTTGCAGTATGTCAAATGGACCCATATTACATCTTCACTCACATAACCAATTAATTTTGTAATTTACAATATATGATTAAAGTTAAATAAACAAAAGTGTAGGTAATTTTTGTGTGTCGAACACATTGTTGTTATGATGTGTTCGTGTGTATTTGGGTCCGTTGTTGAGTTTTTCACGTTACGCGCGTAAGGTATATTACTAGTTGTCCCAAAAATATCAAACGTTTTGAGTTCAATGGGCACCTCTCGCAAGATATTTGTTCCCATCTAAAAATATCTTATTCTTTTGTCAAACCACAACAGAAAAATATAATATATTTTGTTTCTTCTTAGATATTTTAAAAATTAGATTATTGTCTTATCCTTATCATTTGATGATAAATATACTTGGCAAATGACTCGATACAAATCAATAAGTATCAAATATACCAAATGATATCAATGCATAATTATAGTGGAATTACGATCAGCAAAGATTAAACACATTAAAATACTCATAAAATACTTGTATGTTGATAAACAAATGATCAAAATACAATAGGGTTGTTAATAGGTGTAGGGTTTACAAAATAAAAAGAAACTATTCTATTTGTAGGTCTTATACATGATCTATATATTGACTAAATTACCCTAAGAAAATTACATCAGATAATCTAAGTCTAAAGTACAAAAGTATATAAGCATTTCTTTCTTGCAGACTAGTACTAGTATTGGTTCATCCACATTTGACAAATGTGGATGACCATTTCCTTATTCGCGTTTCTGTGTTCTTCTTTATAAGCATGTGTTTTGTTCAGCTACATTAGTCATATACGAACATAACAACTTGACCAATTATCACTTGAATTGGCCTGTGTGATCATTTTAAGGTCCAACAACAAAAAAATAAAATTCGATGAATCTTATTTCAAAACCAATAATATGTTGAAAACTATGAGAATCACGTAATGTATATGTATATTATCATTTTGAATGAGATATACAGGATGGTTATGTAAGTGCATATGCTTCTCTCCCCATTACTTTCAACGAATTCTATACTCCATATACAAGTGTATTATATATTTCTTAGATTTTTTAATATATTCTTTGTTTTGAAAAAGAAAACACCCCGTATAGATAGAGAAACATAACAACTCATCGCCAATTTGATAACAACTATAACTAACATGAGTACATTCCTGAAAGTTTAATATTTTGTTAAAATATAAAAGTAGAATATTATATATAATACTAATTACTAACTTTCTTATGCATTATAGGTTGTACAACAAATATGCTATAGGGGTTGCATTACTTTTTGTCTTATTCATTTTTAAACTTTAGTTTTTTTAGTTCAACCCAATATTTTACATGTTTTACAATTTAGCCTAGATATTATTTTTACTTTTAACTTTGGTCCGTATACTTTTTATATTTTAAAAAATTTACGTTTTACGTTTCGGTCTATATTTTGCGAGTTAAACGTCGCAGCGTGCGTATGTGGTTTAGCATTTTACGCTAATTGTTTTCCCATTTAGCATCCGTCACAACACATTGGTCCAAGACTGACTTATTTATTGTTTTATATGTTTTATGTTTCGTCTAACGGTGGTGTGTCCTTAGTGTTACGTTTCCCCCAACAGCGGATTTATTTTTTTCGTTTTTCTATACGAGTTTTTCAGCGTTGGTGGTCGCTAACGGTTGTGTGGGCTTTGGTGCTACTTAGCATGGTCTTATGCCCCCAGACCATGCCCCCGCAGCAATGCGGGGGCATAATACTAGTTTTCTCTAATTTCTTTGTCAAAGACAAAAGTAAGGTCTATTGTAGACAAGCGGTACAAGTATATAAGAAGGACCACAATGGTCGGACACACGGTTCGAGCCTAAATGGACCACCCTCTGAAGCCAACTAGCCACAAAATGCCAGCCCTTGGGTCTTTCCCGTCGGTTACGTATGTAAATGGGTTTCGACTTTCGGCCTATAGTTTTAGTTTGGAATGGTACTAGTAACAAGTAGTCAACTACAATTGATTACATCTAGTGATGCACAAACGTGGAAACTTTTTTTAAAAGTGTTCGAAAGATGATGTACTAATATTTATAAATGTACTTTTTCTATAGAGCAAAATAGCAATTCATATAGTGTTCAACCTTGAAAAAATGAAGTTGGTTTTATTTTCGTTAATTAACTAATTAATTTTTTTAAATGACAACTCATACACCTATATAACTTATTAGGTTAGAAACTCGTGTATCGTCTACATGACCTGCCATGAGGAAAAGCAGGGTAGGCGACCACTTAGGATCTATTTCTCCGAAGGCTTGAAATTTTTTTAGGAAAATTTTATTGTGTGTATATATTTTTTCTGAAAAAACTTACAGGCTATGAACAAATTTATTAAATTTTAAGAGTAATTACATGATTCGTCCTTTAAGTTTGCTTAAATTTTTGTTCCTGTGATTAAAAAATTACAAGTTTATTTCTAAGGTTTGAAAAAATATAACACATTTAGTCCTTGTGATGGATGGTCGTTAAAAAGCTTCGTTAAGTGGATGTAAAGTTACTAATATAACCTTGAAAAATAAAAATAAATATTACTTCCTTGGGCTTTACCCATTTTTTAGACTTAATTACACGGGTAGTCCCTATGGTTATGCCAGATTTCACTTTTGGTCCTTAACTCTCTAAAATTACAAGGTTGGTCCAAAACTGTGCACTAACGTAACAACGATGGTCCCTGAAATGGATGGACGTTAATTATTATTGTTAAGTACGTGTGAAATGACAAAATTATCCCATTTCACATTTCTTCTTCTCCATCTAGACTATTCTCCTACCACCATGAAAGCCTCCACCTTCAACCACCACCCCCACCACCTTCAACCACTGGCACCACTAGCACCACCTTCAACCACCACCACCAGCACCACCTTCAACCTTCAATCACCACCTTCAACCTTCAATCACCACCTTCACCTTCAATCACCACCACCTTCAATCACCACCACCTTCATCCTTCAACCACCACCACCTTCACCCTTCAACCATTAACACCACCTTCAACTATCATCACCAACACCACCTTCACCATCATCGCCACTAGCACCATACCACCCACGTAACATTGTCGTTATTGTCTTCCTTGAAAGTTCACCCACCTTTTTCTGGTCATCTTCTCCGGCAAAGGATGATGATTTCGGAAGAATACCGGACAACCACCATCATATGCCATAGCACAAACAGATCTGGTTCATTATTATCGAATGGTGGTCGGTGAGTATGGAGGGGTGCAATGTGGTGGTGCGACGGTGATGGTGATGGTGATACTGGCGGATGGGTTAAGTGAGAGTGGTAGTTTAGGAAGACATGTGGCCGAAAGGAAATATGATGGTGACAGGTCGCCGATGAAGGTACCGGTTGATTTGGTGGTGTTTGTCGATGATGGTGGTGGATAATGGTGGTGGCGGGTGGGCTGGGGAAGATGATGATCCAGGTGGGGACCATCCTTTAATTAAAAGGGTATTTTAGTCATTTTATAAATATTAACAGTCAAAGTTAACGTCCATCCATTTCAGGGACCATTGTTGTTACATTTTTGCAAAGTTTTGGACCAACCTTGTAATTCCAGATAGTTAGGGACTAAAAGTGAAATCAGGCCAAACCAAAAGGATCACCCATGTAATTAAGTCCATTTTTTATTTGAGTATAAAAAAACATAATCAATTATAAAACTCAATCTTGTTTCTTCTCAGGCCACTCTGCAACTCTAATCCGACAAGTCTTGCAACTCCGGCGAGCATCAAAATTCCAGTATATTCCTTTTTACTGGCACATGGCTCCAAACTCTCGGCCAAAGATCCAAACCTCTCTGTCTTCCGACAACCACCCGTCAAAAATCTAGTGACCTCCCATAAACGCCGACACCCTCTGCCACACGATATCCAATCACCATTTCTCTTCATCTGAACTGATCTAAACCCTCTTTGTCTTCCTGTTCCTTTGTCTTACCCGGCCAAAATAGATAAGATCTAGAAAGGTGGTGGATGGCGGTAGATTCCTTACCAGTGATGATGGTTTACTCACTCGGAATCTATTAGAGGTGGTGATGGGTTGGTGGTGGTGGTGCTTTGAGGGTGGTGGGTTATACTCTCTCTCTCTCTCTCTCTCTCTCTCTCTATATATATATATATATATATATATATATATATATATATATATATATATATGTATATATATATATGCATTTATAAAAATCATGATGGTGAACGGTGATGGGTTGTTGGTGGGGATAAGTTGACGGTGGTGGTGCAATAGTTTTAGGATGGTAGCGATGTTTGGAAGGTGTGGTGGTTGTTGGTTTCCTTAAGAGACGCAGAAGGATTCAATGTGGGGAGAAGAAGAAAGATTATTTTGAATGAGTTTTTATTGGGTCATTACAATTCAAACTCTTTTATTACCTTTTTGTTTTGAGTAAATTACATTTTTCGTCCTTTAGGTTTGTAGCAAATTTCAGGTTTCATCCTTAAACTAAGGAAAATACAGTAAACGTCCTTTATGTTTAAGAAAGCTTGCACGTTTCTTCCTTTACTCTAACGGGCGTTAATTTTATCCGTTAAATCAGGTCATGTGCCTTGCACATGAGGGCATTTTGGTACTTTTACCTTACCCACCCCACCTCACCCTCAACTCTTACATATAAACACACACACATATACACACACACACACTCTCTCTCTCTCTCTATACACACACACACACACACTCCTTCTCTCTCAACCATTTCTACACCTGAAATCATGTCTCCGGCGACCACCACCAGCGAGGTCTCTGGCACCATCACCACTCATCTTTGTTATGCCTCTTTCTCTCTCATTTTTTTCTCTATCTCATGCTGAAGAATCCTAGATCTAAAGAATATTTATGATTTCACAAAACCTAGATCTGATAGAAGGGATGGTGGTTTATGGTGATGGAGGTTTATGGTGATGGAGGTAACGAAAATGATGGTTGGTTGATTGCAGGTTGGGTTTGATCCTGGTGATCGCAGGTTAGGCTTGATAAAGGTGACGATGGTGGTGGTTGGGTGGTCACGGGTTGGGGTTTGGTGGAGGTGATAATGGTGGTGGTCGGGTGGTTGCGAGTTAGGGTTTGATAGGAGTGACGACAATAGTGGCGGTTTTTTCTAGTTGAGATGATGGTGGTTTTTGAATGTGTATAATTGATTTTGAGTTACAAATCATAATTTGGGGATGGATGATGTAATGAAGATGATTATGATGATATTGAGAATAAGATAATGATGATGATGATGATGATGTGGGGGCGGTGGAGGGGACGGTGGTAGATGATAATGGGGGTGGTGGTGATGATGGGGTTGAGGGTAGTGGTGGTGGGTGTGTGTGGTGGATGATGGATGGTGAAGATGATGATGATGAGGATTAAGTGGGTCTAGGTTTATTTTATTGTTTTAATATTCATATTGGGTCAAAATGGCTAAATTGCCCTCATGTGCAAGGCACATGATCTGATTTGACGGACAAAATTAACGTCCGTTAGAGGAAAAGACGAAACATGCAAACTTTTTTAAACGTAAAGGATGTTTACTGTAATTTTCTTAGTTTATGGATGAAACCTGAAACTTACTATATACCTAAAGGACGAAAAGTGTAATTTATTTTTGTTTTTTAATTGTAAGGGCAAAAGGGTAACTTTACATCCACTTAATGGAGCTTTTTAACGGCCATCCATCACAAGGACTAAATGTGTTATATTTTTTCAAATCTTAGGATTAAACATGTAATTTTTCAATCCCAGTGACGAAATGTGAAATTTGAGCAAACATCAGGGACGATCCGTGTAATTTACTCACATTTTAATTATGTTAGAGCTATTAGACATTAGAGCTTGTTAATATTTTAATTATTACGCCACTATCATGTAACCACCCGTATTGTTTTACATATTAACTTCTATTAATATTTGTTATAATACAATCATGGGGATTTCAATTATAAAGCTTTCGATGATAATAATAATAATAATAATAATAATAATAATAATAATAATAATAATAATAATAATAATAATAACAATAATAATAACAATAATAATAACAATAATAATAATAATAATAATAATAATAATAATAATAATATAATAATAATAATAATAATAATAATAATAATAATAAAATAATAATATAATAATAATAATAATAATAATAATAATATAATAATAATAATAATAATAATAATAATAATATAATAATAATAATAATAATAATAATATAATAATAATAATAATAATAATAATAATAATAATAATAATATATATAATAATAATAATAATAATAATAATAATAATAATAATAATAATAATAATGAGATAGCAATAGGTTATAAAATTTTACAAGATAGAATTTAATTAAGTTCAAGGGAGTCTAAATGTCAAATTAGAAATTTAACACACCAAGTTTGAGCATAAATTGATGAGAATCAAAGTTGAGGGACCATTTGTGTACATTTTTGAAAGACATCCAAACCCCACCCCCTCTTTCCCCGTTTTCTCTTTTCCCTCTTTCTCGGCTTGTTTTTTTTTGCCATAATTGACCACCAATAATTGAACAAAGATTTTAACTAAAATCGATTTATAACGCTATAAATACATTCCATCGATTGACACTTCCATTTTTCATCCGAAAATCGCACAAACAACCCATTCGAATACCCCAAAAATCGCGACCTGCAACTCCATTAAAGTCCCACCTTCGATCGATTTTAACTAAAATTGATTAGGGGCTTTTAATCTCGATCAACATCCGAAGCTTCCTACCAATTTAATTTGATTTTCATCAACATTTAACCATTAATCGATCACCACCTCTGTCGCGATTGTTCTTCGAAGTGTTCGGCATCAATTCGCTTTCTTTCTGGTAATTAAACATACAATATATAGTTATGCTTACTTATGTATAAATTTATTATATACATATAATTATGTATATAATTATACATATAATTATATATAATTACATGATTATATATAATTATGTATATAATTATACATATACAATTTGTTAATAAATTGTATATATGTATAAATTATATGTATAAATTTCTATTAAAATTCTTGACATACTCACTTTCAACAAATTCGTTTATTTATTTCAAGACATTCAAACCAAATAAAATTAATTAATTTAAACTACCACTCAAGACCCAATGGAAATCCTAATACATTCCCAAATTCCCAAATCATTATTATTCTAATTTGAGACACCGTTCCTTAGGTTAATCATAAGGAATTCGTTGGTGTCTAATCTATCACATCCAGATTCTAATCTCATCAATCAGGTGAGTATTCATATCCCCTTTTTATATCATTTCCTATTTGGGGGAAATCATGTGATACAATATATTCAATCATGATATTCTATTGTTATTTCATTCTAAATTCAATCAAGACAGGTTATGTTATTACTTACAATTATGTGAACATACTATGGTAAACTGGACGACAGTAAAACCCTAATTCAATCAATCAATCCTGGTATCAATGGTAGATCTACTGGTTTGGATAACCCACCCCATATGGCTTACGAGTGGTGATTGTGCCAGAGGCAATTAGTCAATCTATAGTGTTTGTGTGCAAGTCTATTATATGCAAGTGTCAAGTCAAGGGGTTTCTATTGTGTCGGTTTATCTATATGCTTTACTATTGCAATATAAGTCTTAACGTTACCTTGTGAATTGGATTATTCTCAATCAATCAATCAATCTATATGTATATCAAACTGTGATTACTCACCGGCTAAATTTTTAGCTGACTTGTTACTTTTCACATGATTTTAGGTTAAGCAAGATAGTGGACTTCTACCTGCTCATTTAAGACCCGGACTTAGTTAAAATAAAAGACAATTACTATTTGTGGTTTCAATTGTTGTATTTGTGTATGTTGAACTTATAATATCTTGTAATCTGATTTTAATATTATTTCAACTATTAGACAACCATGTGTTATGAACAATCAATCATTCCCTCGTCCGCTCCGATGATTCCGTCGTCGGTCGGGGTGTGACAGATTGGTATCAGAGCCATGGTTATAGGGAATTAGGTTATTAGAAATGGAATGACCTAGACTATAACTAAGTACCTTTACACATGAGTCCCCTCATGTATTTTACATGCATAGATAGGATTTTATGTGCCTTATATGTTTATACTTGATTATATGATTATATGCTTTATGTGATTCTTCTTATACTTTGATTCTTATCAATGCACACACAAATCTTAAATCATATTCAAGGCATTGTGTGCCTAAATCAAATGATTTTCAAAATGAGCTTTGAATCATTATTCGTGGTTTTCAAAATCTCGTCAAAGTCTGTGTCTCACAACTGAATACATGCAATGCTGGAAGAGTGGGATGCCTGTATCTCGGGGTGTTCTGTCTAGGCAAGGTATTCGTATAAATCCAAATCAACCGATGGACCTGTTTACCTTACCTGGGAACCCTCGGGATGAGTATCTGCTTATAGGTACGCATGTCTTCAACAAAGTTATGATTGACCCAATACTTTGATTAGTCAACGTATTCGCTTTGATTTACGAATCAAACGATTACACTCGGAACATATCATTGTTATTATGCCAAATTCCCGATTTTCGTTTACAAATTGTATAACTCATATTACCCAATCTCATAAAATATCTTAATGATATTTCAGAATGTCTTCTCGTCGAATCCGTTCACGATCTGGAAACTCTGGCCGTAAAATTGCTGCTATAGTAGCACGTGAAGTTGCTGCGGTCATTCCAACTCTACTTACCCATTTGAACCAAGGCAACAATACTGTCCAAAACCCAACTGCACCAAACCCTCCCAAAACTTGTACTTACAAACAATTCAGTTCTTGCAACCCCACCAAGTTCAGTGGAACTGAAGGAGCTACCGGATTACTACAATGGTTCGAAAGCATCGAGAACACTTTCCTAAACAGCGAATGCCCTGAAAATCCAAAAGTCCGGTATGCCACAAGTGTTCTTCAGAAACGCGCACTTACTTGGTGGAACGGGGAGAAACGAACCCGTGGAATTGAAACTGCTTTAGCATTGACGTGGGCTGAAGTTAAGGAACTCATGACTAAAGAGTTCTGCCCAAGAAATGAAGTATGAAAACTGGAAGCTGAGTTCTGGGAGTTAACTCAAGACAGTGGCGAGAACCTCGCATACACTAACTGATTTCACGAACTGAGCCTTCTGGTACCGCACCTGGCTACCCCTACCTCCCGAGCCATCGAGAAATACATTGGTGGACTACCCATGCAGATTCAGGATACGGTGTTAGGAAGGAATCCTTCAACACTAGAAGATGCTATCAGGCTGGCTGCACAGTTAACCGATAATCATGTGAAAGCTGGTTCCTTAACCAGGAAAGGATCGAAGAAGAATACCGATAAACTTCCTAACGAAACCGTCAAAACCGACCAACCCGAGCCTTCCAGGAACAAGAAGAGGAAGGCCAATTCTCAAAACTTTGCTGTGATTACCCCTGCTGTGCCAATTAATCAAGTCCCTCCAACTCGTCAACCAGCAGTAAACAACCAACCACCGATGAAAAAGCCATACGCTGGACCTTTTCCGCAGTGTAACCACTGCAAGTATCACCATCCCGCTAACGTTCAGTGTCGTCAATGCACAAACTGTGGTCGTTTTGGGCATACATTCAACGTGTGCAAGAATACTGCAAGGGTTCTAGTGACCACACCAACTGTTCAGCATACCCTGACAATCACGCAAGCAAGAGCTTGCTACCAATGCGGGGATCCTAACCATTTCCACAACCAATGTCCGAAGCTTCTCAAGGTCGTCCCTGCAGCTCAAGGTCGAGCATTCAACATCAATGCCCAACAAGCCCAAGTTAGCAACGACGTGGTGAACGGTATGTTCCAAATTAATAATCAATACGCTTCGATTCTTTTTGACACCGGTGCCGATAAAAGCTTTGTATCCTTAGACTTTGATCCCTTACTTGCTAGTGCCCGAACCAAGCTAGACAACCCCTTTACGGTAGAGATAGCTGACGGAAAACCCATTACAATTAATTCTGTTATTCTCGACTGTACCTTGAATCTAAGCGAGCACGATTTCCCTATCAATCTTATACCCATGCAACTGGGTAGTTTCGATGTTATAGTAGGCATGGACTGGTTATCAAAGAATCATGCCGAAGTGATTTGTCACGAAAAGACCATTCGTATTCCTCTCCCGACTGGAAGCATACTACAAATCTACGGGGAAAAACCTTACAAGGGGATTAAACTCATGTCTTGCACCAAAGCCCAAAAGTACCTCCGCAAGCATTACGTGGCTTTCTTAGCCCATATCGTGAAGGCAGATGAGAAACCTAGGAAGATTGAAGACATTCCGGTTGTTCGAGAGTTTCCCGAAGTCTTTCCCGAAGACTTAACCGGTCTTCCTCCCGTTCGTCAAGTTGAATTCTGAATCGACCTTGTACCTGGTGCAACTCCAGTGGCAAAATCTCCTTATCGACTTGCACCATCTGAGATGCAAGAGCTTGCAAGTCAACTCCAAGAGTTATCAGATAAAGATTTATTCGCCCGAGCTCGTCACCATGGGGAGCTCCAGTCTTATTCGTGAAGAAAAAGGATGGCTCATTCCGTATGTGCATTGACTATCGAGAACTCAACAAACTCACAATCAAGAACCGTTACCCATTACCCAGAATCGACGATCTGTTTGATCAGCTTCAAGGAGCCACTCATTTCTCAAAGATCGATCTTCGTTCTGGTTATCACCAACTCCGTGTGCATGATGATGTCATCCCAAAAACCGCTTTCCGAACGAGATATGGCCATTACGAGTTTACAGTGATGCCATTCGGGTTAACAAACGCACCGGCTGTATTCATGGATTTAATGAATCGCGTGTGCCGGCCATACCTAGACAAATTCGTAAATTTTAAAGCTTGTATGTGGGAATTAAAACAACTTTCCCCTACTTAAGTGATAGATCATGCTTCTCAAAGATCACCCCCAACACATCAGTTAACGCATTCCCATCACATAACACTTAATACACCACCAAACACACAACAGAAAATAATTGTCTTGACCACACCATGGAACACCTAGCCTAAAGCAACAGAAAAGGAAAGAAAAGAAAACAACAGACACACATAAATGTAAAGCATAGTTCAACATAGATAGGGTGGAGCACGTGGACCTGATCTTAGGATCAACGAGTGCATCAATAACCACCAGATGGTGGTCCTGGATATGGCTGCCCGAAGATACTCTCAAAGAAGCCCCTCCTCACATCTCCCATGTCGAAAGCATCAGCTTGAGTTGCATGAGATCCACTTGGTTCGTCTGAGGGTGCGGTGGTAGTGGGGAGCCAAACAGATGGTGTAGATTGTGGGTAGTATGGGGCTTGTTGCGTCTGACTGTAGGGAAGAAGATCGGGTGACTGCCAATCGGTGGAAGGTGGTGTGGGTGTATAAGGCAATCCTTGCATGTAATCCTCGCGATGACGAATGTTCTCCCTATACATATAATCCTGGTTGCGATAGAATTCCTGAGAATACATCATATGTTGCATGTACATCCTATTTCGCTCTATTTCCTCAGATTGTCGATCAAACATCCGTTGTTCTGGCTCTGACCAACGTTTAAATCCCACAGGATGAGCCTGAGCCACTGCAACCCTTATCCTTCTATGATACGGATCATCATCATCTGCCACATCACCTCTCACTGGGCTATCGCGTCTTCTCCCTTCCTCCACAAAAGAATCCCCTTCTCGAATGCCAGAAATCCCGTCTTGCACTTCTAAATATCGACCACTCCTTCTATCTACTAGCTTGTGAACACCCGCAGACCTCTCATAAGACCACCCCGAAGGTAAATTGCTAATTTTGAATGGCACATGAGTTACCTTCTTCTTTTGAGCCCTGCTTGGTAAAACATTTTGTTTCCTGAAAAATTTTGACAACAGTCGGCAATGTGGAACTGATTTCCTATCTGATTTCTCCCGAGATTCCCAAATACTCCACAAGATAAGATGCCGAGCAGACAGAGCTGGTTTTCCTGTAACTAAAGCATGTAAGACCATCACCTCATATAACCTTACCTTCGCCTTGTCACCCATTCTTGGAAACACATTCTGATTCAAGAAAATTAACAACAGTTTGGGCAATGGTTTCAGATTTGCACGATCAAGAGACCATCGTGCCACGTTAATTCCTTCAGGTACTTGAAACATCTCATATATCATACTTCGCCACACATCTTCCTTGGCGACTTTACATGCTAGCATTGCATCGGTAGGGTATGTATAGGGGGTCCCATCTGCTGTTCCTGAGTCAAAGTGAGCAATCCTATTTAAGTTAAAGAAGGATAGACTCACTGTCTTACTGTTCACCTTTCCTGTGAGTTGTGTTGTGACGGGAGGATTATCTCCTGGTTCCTTCTTCAAAGTAGACATCCATTCCAAAATTGCATCCACATAAATATCCTCAACTCCATCATTGTTGAAACTCAAATGTTGCTCCCACCCCAATCTGGTGAAACATTCAACCACCCCAAACCTCTCAAAATCTAACCGGTGAATCTGTCTTTCGCAAATCATCAATTTATCCGTGGACACTTGACTTGCCTTCATCTTTTTCAAGTACATCTCTGCTTGCACATCTGCACCCTTAAAAGATGATAGGCGTCTACTTTTTCTCCAAATGGGAAGTCCATCATCCCTATAGTCCTCCTCTTCTGAGTCGACTGCTCGTGTAGACTCATTGTCGGATTCATTTTCGGATTGAACATCTTGCATTTGAACTTCCTCGTCCTCAGATTCTTCAGTATAGATCACTCGCCCCCTTTTTGCCCGGGAGGACGAAGCAACCTCCTTTCCTTTTGATGATCCTGCTACAGTTTTAGTTCTCACCATTTTACCTACATTTTCATGACCAAAGTTAGTGGAACCTCATCACATGATCAACATCTATTTCAACACATTGCCACAACATTCACTTGTCAAACACTATTTCTATAGTCATGAACTAGTTAGAGGCAAACTAAATCCACTAACACCCAATATCCAAACCACTTTCAATTGATGGTACAATCTGCGTTTATATCTATTCCTCACAACTCTCTTCTTCTAAACTCTCTAATTTGACCATTTCCATTCATAATCACACATACAATGTCACCATCTACTAACATTACTTTCAAAATATTCATATGCATAATCAACCTCATAACATCTAATGAAAGAATAAAATACACGTACCTTGATGCTTGAAAATGTATGAGATGAATGAAGATGCAAACTTGACTCTAAAAACCCGAAAATCCCCACAATTTTTCGTAACCTTAACCCTTCAATATCACTCAAACGGCAGCGATTCACGCAAAATTACCACATGGGTTTTGTTCCTCTCGAAAAATCAAGCCAATTGCATAAATAATATGCAAGATTTGGTTAAGAATTGAGAGAGTTGAGGTTGATGGAAGTTAGGGTTTATAGTGTAAGAGAAGAAGAATTGGAGAAGATGGGAGGGAATGGGTAAGAAAAACGAATGTGGTGAAAGGCTTGTGGTTAAAAATGGTCGGTTTTTGAGGATGTGGTTGATATTTGACCAAAATATGTGGTGAAAACCGGGTTTCTGCACCCTGCGCAGACCCGACGTAAGTTACGTCCTTAGGGGCGTAGCTTACGTCCTCTTCAGAACTTGGTTTCTTCGGCTAGGAGAACGTAAGGCAGAAGGGTGGGACGTAAGGGATCTTTGGGACGTAAGCTTATGCCCAAAGGACGTAAGTTACGTCCATTTTGCCATTTTTAATTTATTTAATTTTTTATTATTATTTTTTTTTTAAATTTTTTTTTAAATTTCCACACTTATATATAGATAAATATCACACATAAAATATAAAAATTAACACACACACCATAAATAAAAAAAATGTGGATATATATATCTATATATATATCACCCCCCCCCCCCGAACACACGTGTATTGTCCCGAATACACACCAGTCGCACGCGCAATGGGGTTTTGTGACTCGGAGTTTGCTTGGCAACACTAAATGAGGGCTGAAATGGTCTATACTAAACTAAGCAATGTAAAACAACAACTATTTACAAGTTACCTCTCGTGGGTTGCCTCCCACGCAGCGCTAAGTTTACCTGTCGTTAGCCGGACTTTACGGTGCTGTGATCAAATCGGTACCTCATCAAGAGTGCTCAACAACAAGCACTCGGATTGTTTGTCCGCCCCATTTATGTCATTTGGGTCAAGATATGGTTTAAGGCGGTGCCCATTGACCGTTTGCCTTAAATGGCCATCAAAATCTTTAATCTCTACATCTCCAAAGTCGCCCACCCGAGTGATCAAATATGGACCCGTCCATTTACTTTTTAGCTTTCCGGGAAATAGCTTTAGACGTGAGTTGTACAACCATACCTTTTGTCCGGCTTGAACTCCTTCAAACGAAGCTTGGCATCATGAACCCGCTTCATCTTGTCCTTGTATGCAGATGCGGTTTCATAGGCTTCGTCCCTGATCTCTTCTAACTCATTCAGCGCCAATTGTCTTTGATTACCTGCACACTCATAATTCATGTTAACAGTTTTAACCACCCACAAGGCACGATGAGTTAACTCTACAGGTAAATGACAACCCTTTCCATAGACCAACCGATAGGGAGTGGTTCCAATAGGCGTCTTGTAAGCGGTACGATACGCCCACAAGGCATCATCTAGTTTAGTTGACCAATCCTTGCGATCGGGTCGTACCGTTTTTTGCAAAATTTCTTTGATTTGCCTATTAGAAACCTCTACTTGTCCACTTGTTTGTGGATGGTATGGTGTTGCAATTCTATGGTCAACACCATAACGTTTTAGAAGTTTGCCAAAGTTGAAGTTTTTGAAATGTGATCCCCCATCGCTTATTATCACGCGAGGGATACCAAATCTTGAAAAAATGTTGGTTTGGACAAACTTGCATACTACCTTATGGTCATTGGTCTTGGTGGCGATTGCTTCTATCCATTTAGAGACATAATCGACCACCACCAAGATATAGAGATTACCAAAAGAGTTTGGAAAAGGGCCCATGAAGTCAATGCCCCAAACATCAAAGATTTCCACCACCAAAATTGGTTGCATAGGCATTTCATCTCTTCTTGTCACACTCCCCATTTGTTGGCATCTTATGCAATTCGTGGCAAATTCATGGGAGTCTTTGAAGATGGTCGGCCAATAAAAACCACAAGAAAGGACAGTGTGACCCGTCTTTTGTCCACTGAAATGTCCTCCACATGCCGATTCGTGAAGCATGCTCAATACACATGGGATCTCCTCATCCGGTAGACATCTTCGGATGATCTGGTCGGCTCCAACTTTGAAAAGATCCGGTTCATCCCAAATGTAATGTTTTGCTTGAGCCTTGAAGTGTTGTTTCTTTCTTCTACTCCATCCTTCCGGCAATGTACCTGTAGCCAAATAGTTTGCAAAATGGGCGTACCAGGGGTTATTGGTGGTGATAGACATGATGTATTCGTCCGGGAATTGTTCATTTATCTCCGGCGTGGTATCTTCTTCCACCGGTTGAATTCTTGACAAATGATCCGCTACTACATTTTCACTTCCTTTCTTATCTCGGATCTCAAGATTGAATTCTTGCAATAACAAAATCCAACGAATTAACCTTGGTTTCGCGTCCTTTTTCTCCATGAGGTACCTAACAGCAGAATGGTCAGAATAGACAATAACCTTGCTACCCCATATATAAGACCGAAATTTATCTAAAGCATATACCACCGCAAGTAATTCCTTCTCAGTTGTTGTATAATTCAATTGGGCATCTGAGAGGGTTTTACTTGCATAGTATATGACAACGGGTTTCTTATCAACCCGTTGACCCAAGACAGCCCCAATAGCATAGTCACTCGCATCACACATTATTTCAAAAGGCAATTTCCAATCAGGTGATTGCAAGATTGGAGCTTCAATTAGTTTTTGCTTCAAGATGTTAAAGGCTTTTACACATTCTTCATTAAACTCAAATGGGGCATCTTTTAACAATAGATTACACAATGGTTTGGTTATGACACTAAATCCCCTTATGAATCTTCTATAAAAACCGGCATGCCCCAAGAATGACCTAATGCCCTTAACATTAGTGGGGTGAGGTAAAGTGGAAATAACCTTCACTTTAGCATGGTCTACCTCTATCCCACGGCTAGACACAACATGACCCAATACTATCCCCTCTTGAACCATAAAATGGCTCTTTTCCCAACTAAGGACCAAATTGGTTTCAACACATCTTTTTAAAACTTTTTCTAATTGAAGCAAACATAATTCAAAAGATGTGCCAAAAATTGAGAAATCATCCATAAAGATTTCTAATGACTCCCCCACCATATCTGAAAAGATACTCATCATACACCTTTGAAAGGTGGCGGGGGCATTACATAACCCAAAGGGCATTCGCCTAAATGCAAACGTGCCATAAGGGCAAGTAAATGTAGTCTTTTCCTTATCTTCAGGATGAATAACTATTTGGTTATAACCTGAATAACCATCTAGAAAGCAATAAAATTTCTGACCTGATAGTTTCTCAACAATTTGATCAATGAATGGTAAGGGGAAATGATCTTTTGAGGTAGCAGCATTCAATTTCCTGTAATCAATACAAACTCCACCCGGTTACTGGCCGGGTAGCTACCTCATTACCTGAGTCATCTTTGACAATTTGGATGCCCGCCTTTTTTGGTACAGTTTGTGTAGGGCTCACCCAAGTACTGTCAGAGATTGCAAAGATGATACCTGCATCTAGCCACTTCAATACCTCCTTCTTGACTACCTTTCTCATGTTTGGGTTCAACCTTCGTTGGGCATCATGTGATGGTTTTATTTCCGGATCCGTGATGATTTTGTGCATAACAATTGAGGGGCTAATTCCTTTTAGATCCGCGATGGTCCATCCAATTGCCTCCTTGTTAGCAATCAACACCTCCATCAACGCACCTTCCTGTTCAATGGATAGATTAGAAGCAATAATAACAGGTAAAGTTTCATTCTTACCAAGGAAAGCATATTTTAAATGCTTTGGTAATTCTTTCAATTCAACTTGTGGTGGTTCTTGCAATGAAGGTTTCAACCCGGTGTCGATCTTCTCTGGTAGTGGCTCCACTTGAACCGACCATGGTGGTCACTCACTCCTCATGGCCACACTCATTATCTCCCCTTCTTCCTCCTCTAGTTGCTTTTCAGTTTCCACTCTCAACCTGTCAAACATGAAACAATCCTCCATTGTGTTTTCCTCATCAACGACCATGTCGCATAGAGGTATACACTCATCAATAATGTCGGCTATGTAGCATTCATCATTAATAGGAGGGTTAGTCACACCTGAAAATACATTAAGCCTCAACCTATTGTTACCAAATGTCATGTCAACTGTTCCCGTTTTACAATTGATTTGAGCATTTGAAGTTGCCAAAAATGGTCGACCTAAGATAACCGTAGGTTGTTTGGTTTGATCTATAGAAACATAATCAAGTACTAAAAAGTCCACCGGATAGTAAAAACCCTCAACTTTTACTATCACATCGGTAATTATCCCACGGGGAAGCTTGGGTGTTAAATCGGCTAATACCACGGTGGTCTTAGCTTCTTGAAGTGGACCAAAGTCGTATTGATCATACAAGCTACCCGGTAAAATACTTACACTAGCACCAAGATCCAAGAGTGCCTTTGTCATTTTGAATTCTCCCACTTGAAGAGATATAATGGGCGCTCCTGGGTCTTGTAGCTTGGGTGGAAGGGCGCCCGAAAGAATAGAGCTCACATTTTCAGTCAAATCAAGCTTTTTAGGGAATTTATGAGCTCTATTTTGGGTACATAGTTCTTTTAAGTACTTAGCATATGAAGGAACTTGCTTGATTGCATCTAAAAGTGGCAAATTAATTTTCACTTGTTTAAAAATTTCCCACATTTCATCTTGTTGTGGACCTCTCTTCTTTACCACTTTTTGCAAGGGTGCCTTAAGAGCTTCGGGAAAAGCGACGGTATTACCCTCCACCACCTTTTCCTTAGCCTTAGGAGTTTGTGTAACCTCAACGGGTCTGGTTTTAGACTTTTCAGAAAAATTTTCATTTTGACCCGTTTGGCTACTTTCACCCTCATCGTCACTTTCATCAGTAACATCTTCCACCACCCCTTCAACAAATTAGGGTGGTGGTGGTTTAACACCATTGTCAACTATCTTACCACTACGCAAATTAAGTTTATTGATTGATACCTCGCGTGTGTTTTTAGAATTTGAGCCTTGATGTTGTGGATTCACGGTTGTATCACTTGGCAATCTTCCACCGCTTCCCTTAAGTCGGCCCAAATCTTCGGCTAGTTGACCAACTTGCCTTGTGAGAGCTTCATGTGACTTATCTCTTACTTCATTTGCTCTCTTCATCTCCTTGATGTCATTGTTAGATTCTTTCACCATGTTCATAAGAGCATCTAACTTTGCATTCAACGAGTCATCTCCACCACCTTGGCTTCTCGATGGTCCACCTTGATTATTGTTGTAATTTCTTTGGAAGTTACCATCCCGATTGTAGCCTTGATTACCTCCTTGATTGTAGTTGTTCCTTTGGTAGCCACCGTGGTTGTAATTTCCCCCTTGATTGTTCCCTTGGCGGTTTTGATAGCCTTGTCCACCATGATTTGCTGGTTGGAAGTTTGGGTTCATTTTGTTTGAAGGATTACCATACCTAAGGTTGGGGTGGTTCCTCAAACCCGGATGGTAAGTGTTGGAGTTCATGTCAAAAGGCTTCCAGTCTCCATAAACTTGATTCACCTCTTCGGTTCCTTGAGCCATGTTTACTTGACAACTATCGGTTCTATGACCAATTTCCCCACATTCTTCACAAACCGCGAATTGAACCGCATTTACATCTTTCTTCTTCATGCGAGCTAACTCCCTTTCCAACGCGGCTATTCGATCCTTTGCACTTGAGTCAATGTCGGAGGTGGATTTTGGAATAGGGTGCTTTGCTTTCCTATCTGCGGATTCTTCGGCTCTTGAGTTCTTACTCATCCTTTCAAGAACTCCCAATCCTCTTCCTCGGGGTTATTCAACAAGGTTCCATTGCTAGTAGACTTAATGTATTTCCTTTCTTCTTTTGTCAATTCGTTCACAAAACTCTTCACTAGCTCCCAAAGCTCAATTTGGTGATGTGGACATTTTCTTATCAACTCTTTGAAATGAGTAAAAGCTTCATGAAGTGGCTCTCCGGATTGTTGTTGGAATGTCCGGATCTCGTCCCTCATTTCATCCGTTTTGGCCATTGAATAGTATTCATCAAGGAAGACTTGTTGCATTTCTCCCCATGTTCGAATACTATTAGCCGGCAAGGTTAAAAACCATTGCTTTGCCTTGTCCTTCAATGAAAATTGGAACAATCTTAAACGCACCTCATCTTGTGAGAAGTTGTGTCCTCCAATTGTGCCACATATGTCGGAGAACTCGGATATATGTGTGTAAGGCTCCTCCGTTGACATGCCATGAAAATGAGGTAAGATGTTGATGTAGTTGGGCTTGCAATCAAATGAACGCCTTCCCGGAGTCGGTGGAACAATAGGAGAGACATTATCCGATATGATGGGTCGGAACCTACCATTTACACCTTGTGTTCTAGCTCGTTGAGGTTGTTGGCGTGGAGGACCATTCACTTCTTGATGCATTGGGTATCTTCTTTGTGGTCCTTGATTAGCTACACCGACAAACTGAGGAATTTGGTTTGGGTTAGCATTCATGTTTGGATTCCTAAATTGGTTTTGTCTATGTTGACGGTTGTAGTTGTAGTTCTCATTCTCCATATACCCATGGTTCCATTCATCATAATTATCACCTTGGTAGCCATAATCACCAGCATACCCTCCTTTATTGTAAAACTCCCCATTGCCTTCATTGTCATACTCATAATCATCACTATCACCCGTGTGATAGGTATGAACACTCACCCGCTCGGGTGATTGGTAAGATGGAACACTAAATGGCTCATCGTCATGAATGGCATTTCTTAGCTCATCTAAGTTTGGTGGGCCAAAGTGACCCATGGGGTTTTGGTTCACATGTTCAAAAGTTGGGTTACTATGGATATGAGTTCGTCTACGGTTTGGGTTGGGGTTATTCTCATTAATGGGTGGTGGTGGATTTTGTGGAATGCTGTGTTGTGGTGGGGGTCGGTTGTTACTACCTCCCTCCATTTGGTTGGCTCGGTTCCTTCTTGCAAAGCGTTCAATTTCCGGTTCAAACACCAACGGAGAGGTTCTTCCGGATGCTCTAGTATGCATGCACTACCTGTGATCTACACAAATAACACACCCAGCATAACAAAGGAAGAGGAATGATGCAAAAATAACCAAACACTTAAACAGAAAATCACAAACTAGTCAACACAATTCTACACACAAAGCGCACTACTCCCCGGCAACGGCGCCAAAATTTGACCGGCTTGTCGCGTGCACTAGTCAAAGATAGTATTTGTATAGTTCCTTAGTAACAAAACTATGTAGCAAATGGTAAGAAGGGTGTCGAATCATAAGGAGTATGTGGTTTGTGTTTAGACTTGAATTGGACTAACGAGTCAATTATGAAGCTTGCTATTTTGTTTATAAGAGCTTTGATATATTTACTTGAAATGGTGTTGAGACTTTGTCCAACACAAAGGAATGAACAAAACAAAAAGGTTGCTTAAAATTGATTAATAAAACTTGGCAAACTTAGAACAATGGTTAACAAAACAAAGTTTAATAATAAGGTTCACCCCCGGTTGATATCATAAGGTTATGGTTCTACCAATCCAACTAGCTTGCATCCAAGATATGATTTATGCTAACGAGTTCATCATTACAAGGTTTAGGTGTCAAGAATCGTCAACGTTAACACGGACAATAATACACTTCATTACACGAGAACATTCAAACTCCACATCTACATAACACACATGACCAACTCCATTTCTCAAAGACAAATTTCATACTCATTCATTCAATTTGGGAATTCAAGTTAAGCTCAAAGTACTAGCATAAATGTTTCAAGCAATCAAATACAAAACACAAGGATGCAATCTAGTTTTCAAATATTAACAAACCATAGTCTTACAATACACGAATCGGGGGAAAACCCAAAAAAGCTTAGCCTCTCATGTTGATTGAAGCTTGGAATCCGGGTGATGATCTTGGTTGCAACTCCATAGCACTTGGATTTGGAATGACTTTTATGATGATGAAAATGAGTTAGAGAAGTAGAGAAGAGCTCCAAAATCGCCCAAAATCGTCTCTTCCCGCGTCTGCTACTGCCTAATATGTTTTTGCCCTAATTCCTCCCTTAAATGTGGTCAAAACCCGAAGGTTCTGGTCAACCCAGGATAAGGACGTAAGTTACGTCCATAAGGACGTAAGCTACGTCCTCTCCACTTGTGTGCGTCCTGAGCTACTGTCTTACGTCCTCAAATCAGGGAAAATAGGTTAAGGACGTAAGCTACGTCCTTGAGGACGTAAGTTACGTCCCTTGCGAAATTTTGCCTTCAATCTTTCTTTTGTTGTCTTTCCATGTTCCAGATCTCAGCTGTCTTTCTCTAACGCTCAAATTCCTTCCTTTTAGCTCCAAGTGCCTGCGTTTCATAAGCAGGACAAAGTGATTCCGTTCGATAATAATAATATGATAATAATGCATAATTAAACACTTAACCGCATATAAAGCATGAACGCATCACGTGTGCCGGCCATACCTAGACAAATTCGTGATCGAATTCATCGACGACATCTTGATATACTCCAAATCAAAATCCGATCACGAGAATCACCTTCGTCTAATACTCGAACTTCTGAGGAAAGAGAAACTCTACGCCAAATTCTCAAAGTGTGAATTCTGGCTTAATGAGGTTCAATTTCTTGGTCACATAGTAAACAGCAAGGGAATTCACGTTGATCCCGCAAAGATCGAGGCAATAAAGAAATGGGGAGAACCTAAAACTCCTACAGAGATTCGTTCATTCCTTGGTCTAGCCGGATATTATCGACGTTTTATTCCTAACTTCTCGAAGATTGCTGTGCCACTCACTGCTTTGACCCACAAGGATAAGCCTTTTTCTTGGGGGTCTGATCAAGAAAAAGCATTTCAAACCCTTAAGCAAAGTTGTGTGAGGCACCGATTCTAACCCTTCCTGATGGAAACGACGACTTTGTTGTCTATTGTGACGCTTTAAAACAAGGTCTAGGTTGCGTTCTCATGTAGGGAGGCAAAGTTATAGCTTATGCTTCAAGACAATTAAAGATTCATGAGAAAAATTATACGACGCACGATCTTGAATTGGGTGCTGTCGTATTCGCACTCAAAATCTGGAGACACTATCTCTATGGCACTAAATGTGTTGTATTCACCGATCATAAGAGTCTCCAGCACATCTTCAACCAGAAGGAGCTTAACATGAGGCAACGACGATGGGTCGAACTACTCAATGACTACGACTGTGAGATTCGTTACCACCCCGGTAAAGCTAATGTCGTAGCCGATGCATTAAGTCGTAAGTGTCAGGTTATGCTTCAAAGTGTTACCATTCAAACTGACCTCTTGACCCGTATACTCGAAGCTCAACACGAATCAGTCACCGAGGGCAACATGTATGAGGAAATGTCATGCGGTGCTGAACTCCAATTGGAAACCAAGTCGGACGGACTACTGTATTTTCTAAATCGACTTTGGATTCCGAATCGCGATAATCTTCGAACAACCATCATGGATGAGGCTCATAAGGCTCGTTATTCTATTCATCTGGGAGCAGATAAGATGTTCATGAATCTTCGGAACCAATATTGGTGGCCCGGCATGAAGAAGGATATAGCCTTGTATGTATCTAAATGCCTCACATGTTCTAAAGTCAAAGCCGAGCATCAACGTCCCTCTGGATTACTCGTACAACCCGAGGTTCCATTATGGAAATGGGAAAGCATATCCATGGATTTCATCACCAAGCTGCCTCATACCGCTGGTGGTCACGATAGTATCTGGGTTATCATTGATCGATTGACTAAGTCGACTCATTTCATTCCAATTCGGGAAGATTATCGAGTCGAGAAATTGGCTCGTATTTACATTAATGAAATAGTCAGTCGGCATGGTGTACCTTTAGATATTATCTCTGATCGCGATGGTCGTTTCATCTCTCGTTTCTGGAAAAGTCTCCAATCAGCTCTCGGGACTCAACTAAATCTTAGCACAGCCTATCACCCGCAAACCGACGGTCAGACTGAAAGAACGATACAAACCCTCGAGGATATGCTCCGGGCTTGTGTCATTGATTTCAGTGGATCGTGGGATTCTCATCTTCCATTGATCGAATTCTCTTACAATAACAGTTACCATACCAGCATCCAGATGGCACCATTTGAGGCCTTGTATGGCCGAAAGTGTCGATCTCCCATCTGTTGGTCTGAAGTTGGTGAATCACAGATTACTGGTCCAGAATTGATACAAGAAACAACCGACAAAATTCATAAGATCCGTGATAACTTGGTCGCTGCTAGAAATCGTCAAAAGCTTTATGCTGATAAAAGACGTAAACCCATGGAATACAATGTCGGTGATCTCGTACTTCTTAAGGTATCACCTTGGAAAGGAGTGATTCGATTTGGAAAGAAAGGGAAGCTAGCACCTCGTTACGTGGGTCCATTCAAAGTGCTCGAGCGAATTGGGAAAGTGGCCTACAAGCTTGAACTACCTCAGGAGCTCAGCAATATACATCCGACGTTTCATGTTTCAAACCTCAAGAAATGTCTTGCCGATGAAAATCTTCACATTCCACTCGACGAAGTCCAGATTGATGAGTCTATGCACTTTATTGAGAAACCTGTGAAAATTATGGATCGGGAAGTCAAACAATCAAACGTAGCCGGATACCCATTGTCAAAGTTCGCTGGGAATCTAAACGTGGCCCAGAATTCACCTGGGAATGTGAGGACCAGATGAAGTCCAAGTACCCTCATCTTTTCCTTTCAGCCTCCTCGTGATTTAAAATTTCAAAACGAAATTCTTTAAAGTAGGGGAGACGGTAACATCTTGTATTAACGTTCATTCTAATCAACGTGAAAGCTTATAATGTTAACTAGAAGCCACACACTTTAGACTCTCTTTTTACCTCTAATGGCTCTACCATTGCACATAAAGTAAACACTAAAGCGGTCAGCTTAATCGATGATGAATTTTCTTCTTTTGATACTTTATCAAGACCTGAAAGTTCTCCAGGCAGCCTCATCTTGTCGTCTCAGCCTCATCGTAAACAAATTTCGGGACGAAATTTCCTAAAGCAGGGGAGACTGTAACCACCCGTATTGTTTTACATATTAACTTCTGTTGATATTTGTTAATAATACAATCATGGGGATTTCAATTATAAAGCTTTCGATAATAATAATAATAATAATAATAATAATAATAAATAATAATAATAATAATAAATAATAATAATAATAAATAATAATAATAATAATGAGATAGCAATAGGTTATAAAAATTTACAAGATAGAATTTAATTAAGTTCAAGGGAGTCTAAATGTCAAATTAGAAATTTAACACACCAAGTTTGAGCATAAATTGATGAGAATCAAAGTTGAGGGACCATTTGTGTATATTTTTGAAAGACATCCCAACCCCACCCCCTCTTTCCCCGTTTTCTCTTTTCCCTCTTTCCCGGTTTGTTTTTTTGGCCATAATTGACCACCAATAATTGAACAAAGATTTTAACTAAAATCGATTTATAACGCTATAAATACATTCCATCGATTGACACTTCCATTTTTCATCCGAAAATCGCACAAACAACCCATTCGAATACCCCAAAAATCGCGACCTGCAACTCCATTAAAGTCCCACCTTCGATCGATTTTAACTAAAATTGATTAGGGGCTTTTAATCTCGATCAACATTCGAAGCTTCCTACCAATTTAATTTGATTTTCATCAACATTTAACCATTAATCGATCACCACCTCTGTCGCGATTGTTTTTCGAAGTGTTCGGCATCAATTCGCTTTCTTTCTGGAAATTAAACATACAATATATAGTTATGCTTACTTATGTATAAATTTATTATATACATATAATTATGTATATAATTATACATATAATTATATATAATTACATGATTATATATAATTATGTATATAATTATACATATACAATTTGTTAATAAATTGTATATATGTATAAATTATATGTATAAATTTCTATTAAAATTCTTGACATAATCACTTTCAACAAATTCGTTTATTTATTTCAAGACATTCAAACCAAATAAAATTAATTAATTTAAACTACCACTCAAGACCCAATGGAAATCCTAATACATTCCCAAATTCCCAAATCATTATTATTCTAATTTGAGACACCGTTCCTTAGGTTAATCATAAGGAATTCGTTGGTGTCTAATCTATCACATCCAGATTCTAATCTCATCAATTAGGTGAGTATTCATATCCGCTTTTTATATCATTTCCTATTTGGGGGAAATCATGTGATACAATATATTCAATCATGATATTCTATTGTTATTTCATTCTAAATTCAATTCAAGACAGGTTATGTTATTACTTGCAATTATGTGAACATACTATGGTAAACTGGACGACAGTAAAACCCTAATTCAATCAATCAATCCTGGTATCAATGGTAGATCTACTGGTTTGGATAACCCACCCCATATGGCTTACGAGTGGTGATTGTGCCAGAGGCAATTAGTCAATCTATAGTGTTTGTGTGCAAGTCTATTATATGCAAGTGTCAAGTCAAGGGGTTTCTATTGTGTCGGTTTATCTATATGCTTTACTATTGCAATATAAGTCTTAACGTTACCTTGTGAATTGGATTATTCTCAATCAATCAATCAATCTATATGTATATCAAACTGTGATTACTCACCGGCTAAATTTTTAGCTGACTTGTTACTTTTCACATGATTTCAGGTTAAGCAAGATAGTGGACTTCTACCTGCTCATTTAAGACCCGGACTTAGTTAAAATAAAAGACAATTACTATTTGTGGTTTCAATTGTTGTATTTGTGTATGTTGAACTTATAATATCTTGTAATCTGATTTTAATATTATTTCCACTATTAGACAACCATGTGTTATGAACAATCAATCATTCCCTCGTCCCCTCCGATGATTCCGCCTTCGGTCGGGGTGTAACATATCACTCATTACTTAAAGTATAGGAATTAAACTATTTTAAAACCCAACTAAAAAACTTTAAGAGAGTATCATGGTTCACTTAAGTAAATTAAATTATTTTGCTACAATGCATTGTTTTGTCTGTAACAACATTGTCGTATTATAAACTTTTATACACAAGTTATTAATTTTATATTTATAGGGGCCTATTTTATATAAACATACGTGTATTATCAACGGGCCGGCCACAACTCATGGCTTTGTGACTTTTTGGTTTTATATATAAAGTTCTGAATGTTATCAATTAGATAAAAGTTTCATATTTCTTATTTAAAGTTAAATATATTGTCATTGTCCTTTTCAACTTGTGGGTTTGCAATAAAGTTTTGACGTTAGTTTCTTGTATGGTTGTATGGTCTTCGCCCTTTGCCGCCTTCACCTTATGGGTTCCTCGTGCTCTTGAATGTGCTAGTTCACGGAAACAATTCGACATTTAGTTTTTTCATGGTATTATGTCCGCGTCTTAACGCGGAATTTCAAATTTTAAAATGTGAAGTACCCAATGTAAATATGAGAGAGATCTTGGGTTTAGTCCACTCTAAGCAAAAATGCTTAAAATTGAGCCGGATATTTTCTTAATTATGGGTTTCCTCCTCAGGGGATTGGAGTGCGGTCCTAGCTAGAAAACAAATAAGTGAACCCAATTATAATAGCACTTATGCTCCGAAATAAGATCGTAAATTTCCAATTAAAGAAAAAGATTATAATTTTCCCAATGTTTTGAAGACCGGATTGGACGGGCGGTCCAATCGGAATCGAAAGGGTGGTTAAACCGGTTCACACCAGTTCGTTTTGGAGGTGCTCGATCGGCCGGTTCGTCCCGAATTTTTATTTTTTAGTTTTTTGGATTTTAATGGGTAAAAACAGGGGTTTAAACAATAAATTAGTATGTTGGACATAAAATTATTGTTAAATTTTTATATATAACTATAAATACACACATAAATTACTTATATTGAATTATATATAACTATATATATAAAATCTTATATATAAAATTATGACTTATCACCAATCCGATCACCGGACCAGTAAAGCGTAATCACACAAAGAAGGGTTGAACGTAGTGGTGTACAAACCGGTTTTTTAACCCAAACCGGTTCGGGTTCAAAACCGAACATGTTTTTTTGTCGTGGGGACAACCCGGGTTTTTTTAAAACTGGTTCGGGTTACAAACCGGCTTGGCTCACCGGAAACTCAAACCTGTCAAACCAATTCGGATCGGTTTAAAACCGGTTTTTTTAATAAACCGGTTTTGAGGACCGGTTTAACCGGTTTTTTTTTACTTTTTAAATCGGTTTTGAGGGTAGGTTTACCAAACCGGCATACGAACCGGCGATTCGAGTAGGTTTAGGACCGGTTTGAGCAAAACCGGTTTATCTTTGAAACCGGTTCCGATTTATTTTGCGGAACCAGTTTTTTTGCCCAAGTCTAGTCGAACACGGTAGAATATTCTTTCACATAGATCCGCTTCCATCACCCATGGTCCATCCACCCCTATCGCCTTCTCAGAAAACGCATTTTCAACCGGACAAACGCTGCCAAATGACAAAGTCGCCCCCCCCCCCCCCTCCCCACGCACCCCCCCCCACCCCACCCCCCCACCCCCTCAACCCCAATCAAATATCTTGTATACACCAATCAAATGTGAAACATCCCTATAAAAGCATTCCATTTTCTCTTCCAACAAATCATCATTTGAAAAAGAACACACAAATAAAAAAAGCAACAAAATTCAGAAAAACTTTTGAAGCATTTTGGTGGAAAAAACAATGTCGAAGGTGGTGAATCTATGTATGAGAGAAGTGACGAAGATTACCGACCAGATCCAGTTGAAGAAGAAGCATCAGCAGTTGACTAATTTCTTCGTCAAATCTCAAAGTGAAGGTGATGATCAAATTGAACAACAGAGGGAGTCAATAGTCACGCTAATGGAGAAGGATAAAGGTGCTTCGGTGGTGTTGAAGTCGCCGCCGACGGAGAATGAGTTGCCGGAGGAGACCGTGTTTTTGCTCATGGATCGTTTTGCACCTTGCTAGCGATTTCTTCGCCTATTATTTTATTATTCGTATATATTTCTGTCTGTTAGTGCAACTTTTTTTATTTGTGATTTAGATTTAACTTTGATGATAAATAATAACAACAATAAGTTTTCATAAGTTCATTTGCAACAATCAAATACCAGGATTTGAAAACAGAAAAACAAGAGTGCACCTACACATTACCATGAGCTATCAATAACGGTTCACTTGATAGCAGATCTCTGCAATCAAAACATACCAAGAAAAAAAAAAAGAATTAGTGATTGTGTATGTGATCGACACAGGATCTTTTGCATTGAATCAAATTGCAAGACGGGATTTTGACTTTTTGATCGAAGAATATTGACATCTAGAAGGGCAAAAGCATCAGAAAAGGTCCCAACTTAAAGATGAAACCCTGATTTTAACTTTGAAGAGTTTTCCTAACTTTCAAACTTAATTTGATTCAGATTTTAGCAGCGTGAGTCGTTGTCCCGTGTTAAAGGTTAGCCCAAGTTCTAGCAATCTCACCACAACGAGTGGCGAACACAAAAAGTCTATATAATGACTTAAAATGGACAAAACTTAGTGTGCGGGTCAACCCAACTAGGCTTATGACCTGTACTAAAAAGTTACGCTTCCTGATCCAAATCTGTTTAATTAACTTGAGGTGCATTTCAGAGGGATGCCATCCTATGCTTGAAAGTAGATCATCGGTAGCAACGTAATAAAGACGTGATCTTCCTAGGTACCGTACTATCAAAATTAAGAAAGTTCTTTGTAGGACTTACCTGTTTCTGCAGTTGAAAATTATAAGAGAAAGAGGCTGCTGAGGTGAGAGGTTGAACGTCTGTCGCACTATGTACGCACATGTAGTAACCCTGTGAAAAGGTTGAAAGTTCATATTACTCCAAATGCTTAGAATTTGATCATTGATGCAGGTACTTTAGTCCAAATGAGTATTTATTATTTTCAGTTATGGCATAATATTTTCACTATGTATGCACAGGTAGTAACTATGTGAAAAGGTTAAAAGTAAACATTAGTACAAATATTTTAAGTCCATACTAACATATAAAGTATCTTTGTCTCATTTAACGCTCAATACCTAGACATAGTATATATATATATTAGTCATTGGGTTTTAACTAATGTAATTCCAAAGCAACATAACTACGTAAGTATACGAAATTTAAGATTTACATTCTGGAGTAGGACCACAACTTTTCAATTGGAGGGAGGCAATAAAAACTTTTTTACATTTGGTTCAACTACTCTACTGACAACAATTTCATATGTCAAACTATAAGAAAGTGACAACGTTGAGCACACCTGTAAATAGAAAATTTGGTTAGATGGAGGGTCAACATGCCCCACGGACCCCTTGTCGTTTCATGGATGTATGCGTCCTATAATTTCATTTTAGCGAAACAAAAAATGATGTAGCACGGATCAACCATCAAGAGTTGTGACTAGTTGTCTAGTTTCAACACCTAAGATATGGGAAAAGAAATTTTGTGACAAAATGATGGTACAACCTGTTTGCAAATTATTCACAAGAAGTATTTTACAAATGTTTTGATCTCTTTCATCATTTTGAGAAGATAATTTCATTTAAGCACATAAAGTTCACATCCCATACTCAAGGAAAAAGTGATCAAAAATGGTGATTTGGTTTAGATAAATGCTTACCCTCCAAAGCATACAAGTAAGAGCATCCAAAAGAAAGCACTTAACCAACTTGATTCCTTATACGCTACCCACACCTGAAAAGCAACAGTCAAATATTTCTGTTATCGACAAAAAGAGGAAACCGTCAAGTAATTTATTCTCAAATAATTCTGTTATCAACAAAATAGCTTTATGTACAAGCAAAAGTTGCATCTCTTCCATCTTTTGACACATTAGCATTCTTCATCAGGTAAGCGGGAAGCCATTCATAATCTCTCCATTATTTTGGTTGATTTTACATATCAGCGTCCCAAAGCTCACTATTTTCTAAATTTACAGAGCAACAGTCCTAGTTTTCCTCTAGACCCTGAGGCGCTTCATCACCTCAGGCCTCAGGTGCGTGCCTTTTAAAAACGAGCTAATGAGTTATGTACATAAGGGGTTTAAAGGTGATAGATTTAGCTTCAATAACAAAGTACAAAATGAAACTATTAATATATGAGCAATGGAGTATCAACACATCAGATAGAAACCGAAGAGTACTTCTGTTGATCATTTTAGATCAAAGAACAAATGGTCTTAAAGTAGCAAGAATAGACCAACCAAAGAATATAATGAATGCAGACATACCGATAAAAAAGCAATGTTGGCATAGAAGTCGGTTAATGTTCCTATCATGCACCTGTCAACATTACTCATCACGATTTTACACTGTTACAAAGAAGAAAATGACCCATTTACAGTTTTACAGAAAGAAACATACGGCGTGAATACTTTAGCATGGAACGGAGATCCATCAACAATTAGCAAGTATACAAAAGTTCCCAGCATCAAGCAGCCTACCACCGAAAAGATTACTCTTGTGGTTACAATAGAAGATCCCCTCCTGTGTCCGATTACATCACTAAGACACAAACAAAAATACAATTAGAGGTGCGCGCGTGAGCGTATATATATATATATATATGTATGGAGGTAAATCCAGTATCTTCTCTTCTTACCCTTTCTGATGTCTCACCAATGCATAATAAAAGAGATCCTTGGAAGATTCTTCAGGAGACAACTTGAAGAGCTGCATAAGCACATATCCACTAGTAGCAATACTGTAGAAGAAAGGAAACTTGACTAATGTACTAATTCCATGACGTATGCACGAAAACAAGAAGGAAAAAAGTAACTTTATTGGGTACTATTCATGATCAAAGTGGATGTATGGATATAACCACAAAGAGTTATGCTAAGAACAAAGCATGCATTAACCCAAAGCAAACTTCATTGTTATTTGGTAAAAAGAAAAAGGATTCTGAACATGTTACACTGCTAATAAACAAAACGATTACCTCCCAAAAACAATCAACAAAACCGTAACGATAGCTGCAATGACCCAACTTGATTCCTTGTAGATAACCCAAGCCTAAAGATTACAGGTATGCAACACTCGTATCAATCCATTTAATTCAAGAAGTATAAGCAATGTCTATATTGTAAACTAAACATTTGTATGCAAGGCCGGGCCTTAAGGGGGCAAGGCGGGCGACTGCCCAGGGCCAGTCACTCGGAGGGCCCAGATTTTTAATATATATATATATATATATATATATATATATATATATAATAAATTAGATCATTTTGCTACAATACTTCCGTTTTATTATTATTATTATAACAATTATCGTCGTGTTATAATTTTTATATGCAAGTTAGTCGGTTTAGAGTTTTTTATATGTCGTACTATTTACAGTCTCTTGGGAATTCTTGAGGCCGGCTTTGTTTGTGTGGTCTTTTCCTCGTGAATGCACATGAACTCAAATATTGATCATGATAAGTGTAGAGTTTACTATGTGCCTCTGTGAGTGTGTGATTTTGTGACCTTATGTCCTTATAGTAGTTTAACTGAAATAAACTTTCTTACCGCAATAACAGCAACATTTATGTAAAAATCCACATTTAGGGCCATCAACCACCTGAAACAAATTTGACAACAAACTTATTACAAAAGATGTTTTCTTTTAATTCTTGATTAAGTGACATAATCATGTACAGTTAATTTAAATCTTCAATTTGTGCATCATTTGTTAGAAAATTCTTAAACAATGGAATCAAATGGCATATCAAGTCAAAATAGAACAAATTCAAGCGTCAATGTAAAACAAATTTACATTGCTAAAACTAAAACAAACCTCTAACTTTACATCCACCATTTATTTCGATACACAAATCTGTAGTTTAAGCTTGTGATTACCTATTGTGCCCTTCGAAACAAGATGAGTAGCGATCCACAGCGTATACATAAGCAAACGCAAATACGCCCACACAACCAAATACGCCCACCATCATCTTCACCGCGACTGCAGCTGGAGCCATGGCCGGAGCTGCCATTTTTGGTGAAGGTGAGTTGTTGGGAAGTTATGATGCAGACAATGCCATTAAGCTGGTGCCTTCATTTTTATTCTTAGGTGAACATGAGTCGTTGTGAATCATGTGCATTAGTATACTATTTACTCCCGCCATTCAAAGTTGAAAAAGAAAGATAACTTTATAGTTAAAAAATAGAGTAAATTACCATTTGTATACTTAAGGTTTGGTGATTTTGACCATTTGCGTCCCTACAGTTTAAAAATCCTCATATACCCCCTAACGTTTTATTTTTGTTCCAATTTGTATCCAAAACACTAACACCGTTAAACTAATCTGTTAACTCTTTTGTAAAAAGACTAAATTGCCCTCAAATTAAAAAAAAACCATATTCTAAGGGGTTTCAATTCAAGATTCCAAAAGGGGTGCCTCTGTTTCTTTCTTGAAATCCCCCGATTTTCGGTTTTCGGTTCATTTGATCTCGGTTTGCAGCTTTGTTATGAAATCTTGTTTGGTTCAATCGATTTCATTTCAATCGATTTCACAGTCGGTTTTCGGTTTTCGTGTTTGCAGCTTTGTTATGAAATCTTGCATAGTTTGAATGTGTTTATTTGTAAATTTAGGGGGTTGATGGTGGTGGGAATGCTGCAAAAGCAGGGTTGAAAGCTGGAGATCAAGTGATATACACCAGCAGCTTCTTTGGTGATGAACTTTGGCCTGCTGATAAGCTTGGGTTCACCAAAACCGCGATTCAGGCTGTGCCCGATTCGGTTTACTTTGTGGTTAGCAGGTTGTGACCCATACGAGCTCGACGGAGGTGGTGTTGAATCGTTTGACCCCCGGGACGACGGTGATGTCGCTGGAGCGGATTTTCTCTAGGGCTCCGATGTCGAGAACTGGGGTTTTCGGAGTGACGGTGGTGATGGCGGTGGTCGGAGCTAAGGCGGAGGTAGAGGGTGTTGGCGGAGAGGAGGAGGAGAAGGGCGGCGATTAGGGTGCAGATGTGGGTGGTGTTGAGGGATCGCCGCCGTGACCGGAGTTTTTTCAGCATTGGAGGTAGAAGATTGTTTTGTGTTACGGAAACCACAAGTAGAAGAAGAAGATGATGGTGAGAGTCAGTGATATTTTAGGGGTTTTAACCTATGGTGATGGTGAGGGGCGGTTAAGGTGGTGATGCTTGGTGGTGTTGATGGTGGTGGTGATGGAGTGATGAGAGAGAGAGAATGTGTGTGTGTTTATATTTGAAAAGAAAGAGAGAGAGAAAGAGAGTTTGTGGTGGTCAAAGGAGAAGAAGAAGATGACAAGGGTATTTCGTCATTTTATAAAAAGTTAACTGAATTATTTAACGTCGTTAGTCATTTGGATGCAAATGAGAACAAAAATAAAACGTTAGGGGGTATATGAGGATTTTTAAACTGTAGGGATGCAAATGGTTAAAATCACTAAACCTTAGGGATGCAAACGGTAATTTACTCTTAAATATATTATCTTTAATTTATCTTGTTATAAACATACGCTTTAGATTTAGAACTTATATATGTGTATGTTGTATGGATTGGGGCAGACCCATGTGGGCATGTGTAACACTTGGGGTCCGCTGCATCTCATAAACAAAATTATTTAGGTATATTGTGTCACTTTTCTTTTTCAACTTTCTCCATTACCAATCATCTAAAAATCTGTCTATACTTTGATATGTTTACTAAGACAAAAATAAGAATAATTTCTAAGTGGTGATATACCAATTCACCTACTGATTGTGGCCTGTTCACTAAGGTCGAGGGATTGGAAGCGGTGAGCTGCGGAAGAGGGTTGACGCGACGTTTAGCCAATGAGGCGGCAGTTAGGTATCAATGGGAACGCTGTCCCTACGGCCTTACCTCTAGGTTCGGTAAAATACACCTCTTTCAAGGACTACATGTCGATTAGTGACGGAAACAAAGAAGGAAGAGTGTCGACATGTCAAACTAAATGCATCTTAGTTAAGCTGCAGCTTGTGTGCTAGTTATATTTATAAAATTAATTTGAAGCGTCCATATGGTTGGTTGTATATAAGTATAATGTTATATCTAGTAACATTTATTTATGGATATATGATATCAAAGTCCATATATGAGGCTTAGGCTTGAATCTTATATTAATGAGCTTTAATTTAAGCTTCAGCTCCATTCATTTCAAGCTTTTAATGAGAGGTATACATTAACTGTTACTTCTTTTTCAAGTCTTAGTTTCTTGAAGATTTCTAGATGCAATTGCTTCAATTCTAAATATTCAAGATTGTCGAGAGTGTTTTCGTTTCTACATATAATCCACGTATATATTACGCATTCCGTGTGTTTTCAATTCTGGATACCTCTTAAACGTCAACTTTTAAAGGCTTGATAACGGTTATTATGAATATGAATTTCCGAGAACCTTGAAAAGATAATAAAAAGGCGTAAGGTTTAAAATGGTCTAAGATGTAAGCTTGAATACATCGGTTTAGGAGTCGCTTTATGAATTAACACAAAAAGCACCTTCGTAACAATGGACACGTCAAGTCAAATGATTTTGGAACATCGGAAAACCTAGAACTCTAACGGAGAGACAATGGAGCCTAGTGACCGAGTGGTCCTGTGGAGTAGTGGTAGGTGGTCAAACAGTTGCGTAATTTCGATATGGCAGCACTGCTGGTTTAGCAATTCAAGGAAATTGAAAAGTAGGAACCTTTCACTATCGTCGAGTTTATTAGAAGTAGAAAATCTAACAGGCCGGCTAGAGGTCTATGACCATATCATTCGAGGGCCTGCAAAAGAATTGAATCTTTTTTTCACTGCTAAACCAAAGTTGAATGTCCCCATGGGTGCATATCTTCCCAAAATAGCAGATGAACCAATTAATGGCTTGAGTTTTCTCGCTCAGAAATACAGCACGCGGCGCAAGATGTATTGACATTTCAAAAGAAAACTGGACATAAAAATGGCACAATAAAAATGACAGTTTACCCACACCCATAACTTACATCAGGCGTTGTGGCAACAGATACAAACGGGCTTTCTACTCTCTCTTTTACAAGGCATCGAGTTTTACCATCTTCAACGACAAGAATCTTCCCCGGTGGGCATCTAACAATCACCCCTCGCCTATCTTGATATCCTTGTGACATGCCCCTCTCACTTTTACCAGCCCTCGGCTCAAAACCAGACAAACTCAAAACAGCTATAAAACCAACAAGCATAAATACCGTCTTTGCAGTTGCACCTACGAGTTGTCTCCATCCTTTCATTGAGCTTCTAGCTTCTGATTGATGGGTGCTTCCTTTTAGCTCGTGCACTGAATGGCCAATCATCACTCCGTTTTGGGAGACTTTGTATGTGAAAGGGAGCTGTGGTTCAGAGGTAAGAGGGCGAGTTGGAGGATTTGGGTAAGGAGGAAGTAGGAGATCGTTGTTTTCAATCTCTACAGTTGAGCTCGCAAAAGCAATAGTCACGCGTATCACCTCCAAATTGCCATCACCTTTGTACTCTTTCAGCTTTTGTAATAACCTTTGTCGACTGTAATCAATTTCAACCAAAAATGTTTCCTTCTCATACCATTGCTGCTGCTGCAATTCCTGAAAACAGTCATCAGGTGAGGATGTTTGGTAAGAGGTACAGCCGATAAGACAATATTACAACAAATAATCTACATAGTTAATGATATCATCAACAAAGCAAATCTGTGCATCAAAGTTCTTGAATGATGATTTTAGTATATTTCTAAGCCTACATCAAAATTGCAGTATAATTTTTCTTGCCAACAAAGTGAAAATGTTATAAATTACGCATAACCACAACATAAAAAAGGGTGTTGCTAAGCATATCCCCTCAAACCAATTAAAAAATATTAATTTTTTCTCTCACAAGGGGTTCGTTCAGTAGATGGGGTACGTTTAACTAAACCCTAAGAAATCACTCTTTTGAATGAAAAATGTACACCGCATGAGGTGAGAAGAGTTGGGTTGTTCAATTTTCCATATTCAAGGAGCCAAACTGTATTGAATTTATACAACTTTTCTAACAAGTTTTCAAATATTATTTATTATACTTTTTCAAGATTATCTAATATATCAATATATTCGATTTTGACGTGGGTAAATGGATTCTCTTAATTAAGCCGGTGTCACCTAATACTACACCCATCAAAATACCTGCTAATTCACAAGACCATCATTGATGAATGTCAATGGAAGCTACATTATTAATGAGTGTCAATAGGAGCTAGCAACAAGCTATCATGTCTTTGTTTAGCAAGATAATAATATTTATTATACTTCCTGGAGACTCTTTGTGCCATAAATTCAGTGTTACAGGCGCCATTAGCAAAAATGTGAACATCAAACTTCAAAATTGGTATGAAATTTATGAATAGTCATCTTATTCTAGAATCAATGCAAATTACACTAAATTTCAAGCAATTAGCAGCAAACTCCATACCATCGTCCATTTCCACAGTGAATAAAACCCTAAAATTCAAACATAACAACAGCAAACGAACCTGCAATGAAGAAAGCTGAGCCTCAAGAGACACAAGAGCATCGCGAATGCTTAACAGACCATCGTCATCCTCTTCTTTATCTTCACTTTCTATCTCTTCTTCTACAACATTCGTTGATGAACTGCGGATGCAATTGGTGATCTTCGATCGGAGCTCCGAAGCTCGAGTTAAGAGCAATTGGATACCCTCTTCGTCCATGATTGTGTGACTGAAGATAACAATGTGGGTAAGTTTGCTACAATCGATTGGTTGTAAAAGAAAATAGGGACAAAATTAGGGTTCTTGTTTTGATTTGGGGGTGTGGGGTGAAGCATACATACAACAAGTGATTCTGGTGAGTTTTTGGTACATGAGTGCTCGCTTTCTTGTTTTGATTGGTGTGGGGTGAAGCATACATACAAGAAGCATACATACAAAATTAGGGTTCTTGTTTTGATTGGTTGCTACAATCGATTGATTGGTTGTAAAAGAAACTCGACTGGTTGCAGGATCGGTTTTGTCAATTGATTTGGTTTTTCTTCCCAACTCACTTATATTACACTCGGAAGCAGAGTATTTTTTTTAAGAGCTGATAATAATCTATACTCTCTTAATAAGCAAATGAGAGGGATAAAAAAGGAATTTCACACAAATCTCTTAATTTAAGAGATGTACATCTGTTGATGCATAAGTTACAACTCTTAAAGCTGTACAAAAGAAAGAGTGTACAAAAGAAGATGGTCTGCAACTTCCTTTTCTTCTGCAAATCACCAAGATCAACATACCCGTGTATACAGGAGATTCAAAATTCAAATAACCCTAAAGCATCACAACAAGATCACCAAGAGCATGGATATCCATAACTGCGGATATCCACAACTGCGGAGTATCGATCCTCCATTGCTCCTCTTCTTCCTCTTTTGCAATACACCGAATACTCCTCACCTTCATCGCCGATCTCCGCGACGTCATCAACCTGCTTAACAACATCATCCATCAAACTCAAAGGCGCAAACGGAATCTGAATCCTCGCCGGCCTCTTCCTCTTCGAGAGCACGTCGGTGACGAAATCGAATCACAACTAACAATCGGTGCTCCACCATCGGTTAGATTTATTTTCATCTTCAATTTTGTTTCATCTTGTCTTTTGCTTCATTGTAGCGTTGTTGTTGTTCTAATGTTATGATTGTTGTTGTTGTTTGATTTAGGCGCTGCCAAATCAGCAAACTGTTGATTACCCGAGCTTCAAGCTTGTTATTGTTGGCGATGGTGGAACTGGTAAGGGTTTAGGTTTTGTTCTTGCGATTTTGGGTTTGAATCTGTTGGTGATATATTGTTGTTGTGGAGATTGTGTGGTTGATGATGATCTTGTGGTGTTGTGATTAGTTTGTGGTTTTTGGTGGTTTTAGTTTCTGATTTTGGAAATGAGTGTTTGGTTTTTGATTTGGTTTATTGTTATGTTGATTTGGTATGGATTTTAAGGTTTAGGGTTTATGTTTATGTTGAATTGTTGATGGAGTTTGTTGAGCTTTATGTGGTTTTCTTGTTTCATAATTGTGTTTACGTTTCTTATGTGATGATTATCGACAAGTATTAAACCTTGTTTTGCATTATATAACTTAAGAAAATTGCTATTGTTGTGGGAGTGGTGGTTAATGATACGACTTAAAATGTTATATGGAAATAAACAAGTTTTGTGTTGTAATCTCTAACTGTTTAATAAACGGGTAGTGTTCGGGTTGATATGTTTTAATGGGTAGTGTTCAGGTTGATATGTTTTAATGGGTAGTGTTCAGGTGGACATGTTTAATTAATTTAACCCATTTATAACTAGAATAACAATTTAAAATTTTAGAAAAAAAATTTATGTAATGCCAACTTGTTTACGATCCGTTTAGCCTTCATAATTTGATTACAACCCATCTACCGGCTTGTCTTGTTTAGACTATGGTTTACTGTTTACATGTGTTGTGCACAATTTTAATATGCCAAAGGTTAGGTTTAACTTTGATATGGATAAATATATGGGTGGTTTAGTTTAGATCTTACTAAAATCTTGGCTTTTGTCTATGCTAGACCTTAAAGACCAAATCCAAGTTTATGATTTGTAACGGGCCTGTAAACTCCTTTTATAAAAACATATAAGCGTTTAAAACAAGTTCCATATAGTTTTCCTTTCTAAAAGATGTAAAGTTGTAAGTGCGGTTTCTGAATTAAGTTGTTAGGTTGTGCCAGATGATGCATTGGGGTTCTTAAAATAGCTTAGGTTTAGTTTTATTTTCTACCAGGTATGTTTAAAGATGGGGTTTTTTAACCTTTTTTCATGTTCTGATTTTGCAGGGAAAACTACATTTGTGAAGAGGCATTTGACTGGAGAATTTGAGAAGAAATATGAACGTAAGATTTTTAAAAGATTGTTACTTTGTTGAGTTTATGTAACATTATTTTGTTTGGTATCTACATGAATGTTTGATATTGATAATAATATTTATCATCATGGTCAGCAACAATTGGTGTGGAGGTCCATCCCTTGGATTTCTTCACTAACTGTGGCAAGATTCGGTTTTACTGCTGGGACACAGCCGGGCAAGAGAAATTCGGTGGTCTTAGAGATGGATATTAGTAAGTACTTCTTGTTTGAATGTTAGACTGAATGCTATTTATAGCTAATTCTGAGTTCTTATTAGTGTACTCAATATCTCTTCCATACCTTTTTTTCAAATAATTATTCATCTGAACCGTTTGCAGCATTCACAGTCAATGTGCCATCATAATGTTTGATGTAACTGCCCGATTGACCTACAAGAATGTTCCCACCTGGCTTCGTGATCTTTGCAGGTTTGTGTTCAAAGATTTTGTTTGTTTGATTAATTCTCGCAATATTTATGCAAGATATAGACTTAGATAACCTAATTGTCAATCTTTTTGTTTTTGGTATGCAATTTTATGTTGTTCTTGTAACATCCCACATTGGTTGGGAAGGAGAACGAATGCTTCTTTATAAGGGGCTTGAGACCTTCCCCACTGTGACGCGTTTTGCCTGGGCGATGGTGGTACGTCCCGGTTCAGGTGAAAACAAAACCGTGAGGCGATGGTGGTTCGTCCCGGCCAAAGCGGACAATATCATAGTGCGGTTACGTTGGGTTGTTACAAATGGTATCAGAGCCAGGGTCGGGCCAGTGTGCCAGCGAGGACGCTGGGCTCCCTAAGGGGGGTGGATTGTAACATCCCACATTGGTTGGGAAGGAGAACGAATGCTTCTTTATAAGGGGCTTGGGACCTTCCCCACTGTGACGCGTTTTGCCTGGGCGATGGTGGTACGTCCCGGTTCAGGTGAAAACAAAACCGTGAGGCGATGGTGGTTCGTCCCGGCCAAAGCGGACAATATCATAGTGCGGTTCGTAACCGCACTATGATATTGTCCGCTTGGCCGGGACGAACCACCATCGCCTCACGGTTTTTTTTTCACCTGAACCGGGACGTACCACCATCGCCCAGGCAAAATCCGTCACAGTGGGGAAGGTCCCAAGCCCCTTATAAAGAAGCATTCGTTCTCCTTCCCAACCAATGTGGGATGTTACAGTTCTGGGTCTTATTGTTAAAGAGTGTTTTTGGCATCTAACAATTGCCTAATTCTTGATAGGGTATGCGAGAACATCCCAATTGTACTGTGTGGAAACAAGGTTGATGTTAAGAACCGTCAAGTGAAAGCAAAGCAAGTTACTTTCCACAGGAAGAAAAACTTGCAGTACTATGAAATATCAGCCAAGAGTAACTACAACTTCGAGAAGCCTTTCCTTTACCTCGCCAGAAACTGCTGGGTAGCCCTAAACTTTAAACTTCCAGTTATATGTCAACTTACGGGATTTTGATCTAATATTTTTGTGGGTGATTAGTGATGCAAACTTACACTTTGTGGAGTCTCCTGCACTTGCTCCACCAGAAGTCCAAATTGATATGGCTGCTCAGCAACAGTAAGTTTTTCTTCGTTCTAGCTTAACCCTTTTAGGGTCACTTCCTACTACTGCTTAGCTGCGCAATGTATCAGTAGTATGTATCTATGATGTATGATTGTGTGGTTTTGTAGGCATGAAGCTGAGCTTCAACAAGCTGCAAACCAGCCCCTTCCAGACGATGATATGATGCCTTGAATAGAGTAGAGATGGTTAATACTCATTTTTATTGGACTTATTTGATCTTCAAGAGTTGTTTGAGAGAAAGATATATTCTTCTGCATGAGAATGTATGGAAATGTCGTACTTGTTATGTCTAATATAATATCACCATTTATCCTTTTGCCTTTCACTCTTTTCAACCTTCAAGTATGTAGTTTATCTTTCTTTTGGCTTCTAAAGCATGGTAATTTTAGTTTTTGACAATTGTTATATCTATTTATTTCTGCCAAGTTTGTTAGGGCTGCCATTGTAGCCCTGTTGTTAGGAGATTGAATGCAATTGAAACTTGTGTGGGTGTATGAACACAAAATTGAAGCCCTAATGAAACTATCATTTATTAAGGAAGTTCATCTAGCTGTTTGTTATTTAGAAAAGTTTATTAAAGGAGCTGTTAAGCAATGAAGTTTTAGAGGTATATTTCTGTTTTTTACACAGCATCCATTATTTAGGGTGTAAACAAGGTGGGTCCAATCAACAATGAGTATTTTAATTGTGCATATTAATTATTTATATAATTATAATTATTTATATTTAACACAACATATATTATTCAGTGGTTTGCATCAAAATTTTATATAATACAGTAGTCTTTATTGTAATTATATATTTACTGTCTAAAAATAATTATTATGCCTTATAAATAGTAGGCCCCTGCCCTTAGTAAAACTTGGTGTGTGAAGGCTTGTGCTTGTTTATTATAGGCTTGAACTTGATTCTAGCTTTTAGTGACTGATATCAATAACTCACAAGCTGCTTGTCTCATTCACATCTTACATTTATCAAGCATGTTTTTTTTATTTACTAGAATTTAATATTTCAGGAAGAGGATATGTTGGCTCTTTTTAGAGATGACGATGACCCCGAAGACAAAATGATACAGACTGATATCAGCGACGAGTATCTTGAAAAGGTGTTGGATCGAAGTGATCTGATCGCTGGACCTGTAAAGGCAGATAAGAAACCAAACTTTTTGACGAGCACGCTTCCCCTAAAAGGCCCAGGTTGGGAAGTGGTCATTCCCACCTCCACCGGAGGGATGCTTTCAACTGTCAACAACTAACTTGACAACCTACACTTCTGTCCCGTTTGATCCCTTTTGTTTCTGTTTATTTTTGCATACATGCGACCAGACCTATTATTTAATTGAGTTTTGTGATGTTCATGACATAAATAGACTATACAATAGAATTCACGAATGTATTCAGAAAACAAATATCGCATTGTGAAATATGTCGATGTCGTCGTCGCCGCCGCATCGCGCGGGTTCCTTACTAGTATAATAAGTAACAAAGAGCACAAAGATATAACTTTCAAGGTACTTGTATATATTACTTCTCAACTCAAAGTGTTACAAGACTCTTACAAGTTTATCTTTATGAGTTACAATGAGAAACTATATATACTACTACCTACAGTCGGTTATACTTTGATACTAGCTGGGAACCTATGACTAAAGCATATACTACAATGCTAAAGTTAAGGTATCTTAGATAAAGTATTATCTAAGATATGGTAGTCATGACATGTTCATGACTTACCTTTTGTTACTAATTCAACCAAAATAAAAGTGAACAGTGGAATAAAGTATGGTCAACTACATGGCTTTTGAGAAAACGCCATGCAGTATATCGGAGGTCTGCAGCAGAGTGTCAGGAGGACCATACTTATGTCCACTGGTTCATAGTAGTGTCTTCCGAAGGTTAGTTGGCTTCGGAAGACATCTATACTTCGGAATAGGCTACTTCTTCCAAGGCTTGAGGACTTCTTCTTTTCTTCATACTTCAGAAGTTGTCTTCTGATCTTTTCTTCTAAGTCTTGATCTTCGGAAAGTGAATACTTTGTCTCCGGAAGAAGATTGTCTCTTCGGAAGTTGATGTTACACTTTTCTCGGAAGAACTCTTTTCCTTCAAAAGTTCCACACTTAGATTCGGAAGTCCTTTATTAGATGCACCAAAATAGTCTAAGTGATTTGGTTTTGGTTGCACCAGCCTTCTTCTTGATCCAACAAACTCCCCCTAGGCTGATGCTACCAAAACTTCACTTGTTCCTGCTTCTCAAAACTTTCAGCACCAGGGAAAGCGGATACTTATCAGTGTCTTTGTTCTTCCCGGAAGTGGTACTAAGAAGCTTGTACAAATCATTCGTAGACAGGAGATCCAGTCTGTCTCTTTGAATGATATGCACCCTCTGTTGGGTCCATCTGAAAAGAGTTAGTTGATGGGACCTATAGTCATAATCCCATCTTGCTATTGGTTCCAATTCAGGCCCTTTCATCATCTGTAGAAACTATTTGCCTGTGGCGGTTGACCTCTCCTTGGCTTCCTTCTCTCTCAGCTTCAGCTCCTTTTCAATCTTTGCTTTTACGGTTAGCTCAACAAGATGAAGGCTGCTAAGATGATTTCTGATGTGAGCAACAGCGTCGAAGCAGGAGGGATTGGAGAATGGTTTATCTGCTAATTCAGCAATGTCGAATCTGCTGGAGTGTAGCAGAGAGGAGGCATTCAGCCTATTGCTCTCTCCATTCTCTCTTTCCACAACAAAGTTGTGAGAGGCTTTATCAAACCTCCACTGGATGATTTTCTTTCTAGGCACGAGGGGTGACTAGGAATTTTATTCCCTCTCCTTGTATCCAATAGAGTAGCCAGCTTTCTTCTTATCTTCTTCTCTTCATCGTTTAAGGAATCAGAGTTAAGACCAAGAAGTATAGAATCTTGGTCCAGTGTTCTTCTAGGCAGATCAAGGAATTGATCTCTAGTGAGTGAACATGAAGATCCATCAACATAAGTCAGTTTGACAGAGTCTTCCTCGCAAGAGATACCGCTCAGGGTTGTGCAGTTGATGAGCTTCATCTTGATTGCCTTAAACTCTTCTAAGAGAGATGTTTAGAAAGCTGAGGGGATGGTTTGGAAGTTTGTTAGGTAGGATGTGGTGTTATGGTTCTGTTGAGTGTTTTGGGTTGGAGGACGGGTAGATCCATAATCAACGAAGTGTTTGTTATTAATATGGGTACTGGTGTAGGCTCAGGTGTGTAGGGTTCAGGTTTGATGGTGAAAGGTGAGGGAATTGGTTCAGGTTGAGGTTGAGTGGTTGGTTTGAAGATCATCCGCTGTACCTTTCTATACATCTCTTTTCTTTTTCCCATACGAATGTCAACCTTGATGTCGTTGACAATTCGTTGGAGTGTCTTTTCAGACATAGGTCCCACCGCCTGCCAGAGAAGCCATGAGCCTGGAGATAGTCTTTCATCCAGGCTTTTTCACCTATTTTCTTGGTAGCAGTGACCCTATCTTCTTCTTCTTTCTTCTTCTTCTCCTTCAACCTTTCTCTTGCAGCTTTTTTCTCTCTTTCTCCATTTGATCCTGCTATTTGTTGAAGAACCATAGGATCGTATCATTATTATGTGGAGATAGTTCTTGAAAGGAGAAACCTTTGGAGGTTAGGAAAGATATCCTTTCCCTCCGGAGCTGCATATCAGCTTCCCTCTGTTTTCTCTCTCCTTCCTCCTCTAAGGCAACCGTGCTGCTTCTTCCTTTTGTTCAATCTACAGTCTGGTTGCCTTTTTTAGCTCTACTAACTCTCTAATGGTAGCAGGAGTATGTCTTCATTGGCAGCTCCAAGCATTATGAGCTTGTCAATGATCTCTTCCCTCCTTTTGTTATTGACTTCCTCCTGGTTGGCTGCAGCTGCTTTGGAACTGGCAGCTAGCAACTTCTCAGTTGGAAGTCTACCTTTTCTTCTAAGTTTTTCAATATTCTCCTCCTTCTCAAGCTCTTCCGTAGTCAGTTTCTTCTTTCCTTTATCATCTTTGTAAGTGCTTGACTTTGGTGGTTCTTGGATGGAGGGTTCAGATTGAGATGGAGGTAGTGAAGTTGTCTGAGCTAAGGGTTGGTTAAGAAAGTCCTCACTATTCACCTCAGATGTTAGCTCAAGAATTGCATCTGTGATGATTAGATCATTGGACAAAGAAAACAGTCCTTCCACAGCTTCCATCTCAGCTTCGGAAGACTCAGATTGTTCTTCCGAGTCTTTGACTTCAGCTTTGAAAGTTTGAGGGAGTGCACTATCTGTCCCAACTGTTTCAGTTTCTGGGCCATCAGTCCCTATTTCCTTTTGAATTAATCTCAGGTTCCATTTAGACCTTAGTTTGACCAACTTCTTCCTCAGTGGTAGAAGGTGCACTTAGCCTCTGAAGCTCTTCAGCTCCAAAGTATATCATAGCTAGATCAGGGCTAGGCTGATCTAGAGAAGATCTCAATAGAAATTGGGAAAAGAGCCTATAGAGATCTCTAATCATCCCTGGTTCTATTTGAAGTATGACTTGAGATGGCTCAGGAAAGATAGTTGTAGTGAGAGCCGAAAAAGTAGAAGTTGAAGTTTGGCTCTGTGGTTCCTTAATTGTTTGTCTCTTAACACTCTCCCCCTTTTGGTAGCATCATCTTGAGAGCTAGATGAGCTAGTGGAAGAGACCAAAGAGACCTGAATAGGTAAGTGCATAACAGATCTCTCAATCTGTTTCTCAACTAGTTGAGCCTTGAGACTGTCAATTTCAAGTTGATGAGTGGCAGACCTATCCTCTAAAGTCCTAACCTTTGATTCAAGGATTAAGACTTTAGACAATAGGTCTTTAAGGGTGAGTTGCAGTCTTCCCTCATCTTCTTTTAAAGAATCATAGGGAGATGAGTTAGCATATCTAGTTTGCTCAGCCTCACCACCAGATATGGTTTCTTGGCACCCTGGTTTTCGTTGCTTAATGATGTCTCTTTCAGAGTCATCAATAGGCATGGTTGCCGCAGATTCAGTCTCAGAGATGTTACCACTGTCCTGAAGGTCCATTGAGGCAATTTCAGCAGTGGCAGCTGAATCTACATGAGTCCCATCCATATCAGTGGGACTCACCTCAGTAACGGCTTGCTGATGGAGGCTAGAGATAAGAGGTCTCTCGAGGCTCTTTGATCTTTAAAAAAGTGTTGTGGATCAACTTCATTACCATGAAGAGACGTAATCTCTTATCAGTTATCAACAGAAGGTCGTAAAGGATAGAGAAGTTAAACCTAGTGACTTGGGACCTTGGTCAATATCTAAAGAAATTGAGCCTATGGCGGGGGGTCCCTTTATGGCTTCTCAGGGGAGTATATCGACTCACTCTGAGGGCTGTCAGCTTGGGTGTCAGACTCATGGGTTTGAGACTGAGGAGACTCAAAACCAATATTGAGGTCAATTATGAAGGATGGTGAGACCTCAGACTGAGTGGGAGCCCATTGTTCCACTATAGTCTTTTGGATTGAACAGGAGGGGCTTGTTCAATCAGAGTAGATTGAACAAGGGTTCGTTTGCGGCGTCTTTGATATGTGATTTTAATAGGGTGAGAAAGAAGCGTGGTAGTGTGAGGGTAGTTGCTGGTGTGGGTCATCACCTGTGGGGTTAACAGGGATGTCACCAGGAGCTATTTGCTCAGCCATACCTGGAAGCAAAGTAGTATGTCTTCCGGTGAAATTGGTGGACACTTTCTTTAGAATTTTAAAGATGGTCGGCTTCATTTGAGGAACAGTCAGAGCAGCTGCATAGACAAGCTGACTCTGTTCCAGCTCACAATTACTTATGTGCCGAAGAAACCTGGGATACATGAAGAATGTCTCCGCTAAAGGCTTCCCATGAGATTAGTTAGCACAAATCTTGAATAGTTGAAGCGAAGTCCTCTCAACATTCCATGAACTAGGCACCCTAGTTCGTATGGGATTTGATCCCAACCCCCATATTTGTTGGATAAGCAGTGAAGAACGACATGCAGCAGGAATTTCCAGTTGTAAGAGAAATTAAACTTGTAAACTGTAGACCTGCCAACATCTCCACCATATCCCATTTGGATGTAAGTGTTGTCCAAATCTATTTGGGAAACTCTGTGGGTGCACCTTCATCATGAAGCTCGAGATGCTCCCTGATGAGTTGTTCAGTAATGACTAACTCCTGGCCACAGATGTTCGATCTTATTACTCGAGCCACATTCAAGGTTTCAATTTGACCATTTTCCCAGAATTCCGCCATATAATTTGAATAAACGGTAGGGTTAACAGTCAAAGCGGTGTAATAAGATGATTGGGTAAGAAAGGAAATGATATCAGAGAAGTCAGCATCTCTTAAAGAATCAAGAAATGCGACTTGATTGTCCTGAGAGTTAAGTGCCATTGGAGAAAGTTGTAGGAAGATGAGTTTGAGCTTGGGTAAATTGAAAATGAGAGAAATTTTAGGGCAGTAAGATTTGGCAAGAGGATGAAAATGAAGCGGTAAGGTCAGTTTTTATTTAATAATCCGACATCATTAGCAAAATCTTTACTTTTTACAGAGTGGGGCCCAAAAGATTTCCGTTACACAATAAAGTCTTTCTTCCGAGTATAAATCATTTTCAAAGGTAATTTAGCTTCCGAAGGCAACTTCTTACTTCCGAAGGTAGAATTCTATTTCCTAGAGTAAACACTACTTCTGAGAGTAAATTCTACTTTCGAGAGTAGAGATTGCTTTAAGAATGGAGAGTTTTAATAAGCATCGGAAGTAGATCTGATATGTAATCAATCGCTTCTTCCGAGACTAAAAACTTTTCCGAGAAGAAAAATATCCTGGAGGAATTTGCTTCGGAAGATATGAAAAATCTTTTGAAGGTTAATTCCTCTTCGGAAGAATTTAGACTTAGTGAAAATTTCAAAGAGAGAGACCTTTTGTAATAGGGCTTAGATTGCATTGACATATGACATTACATATTCTAAAAGGTTTTCCAAAAGAGGTAAACTAATCAATGTTATCATCCCAATGGCTGTAATGAGATACTTAAATCTCTGTTCATCAAAAGCTTTAGTGAACAAGTCAGCATATTGTTCATTTGAGTCAACTTTGATTAGCTTAATTAGATTTTTCTCATGAATATCTCTAATGAAATGATATCTGATATCAATATGCTTTGTCTTGGAGTGCTTCACAGGATTTTCGGTGATGGAGATAGCACTGTTGTTGTCAATATGGATAGGAGTGCTCACAAAGTTGAATCCATAGTCTAACATCTGGTTCTGAATCCACAACAGCTGAGCACAGTAACTTGCAGCAGCAATGTATTCAGCTTCAGCAGTTGATGTAGAGACACAGGATTGCTTTTTTTCATTGCCATGAAATGATCCTTCTAACAAGAAATTGACATCCCCCTGATATTGATTTCTTGTCAATGTTGCAGCCACTATAGTACTGTCAGAGTATCCATAGAGATTGAAATTGTTGTTCCTTTGATACCAGAGACCTAGTTTAGATGCTCCTTTGAGGTATCTGAGGATCCTCTTGGCAGCAGCTAGGTGAGACACCTTTAGAGCATCATGATATCTGCATAAATGCAAGTTGCAAACATGATATCAGGTCTACTTGCTGTGAGATACATCAGAGAACCAATAATTACCCTATACTGATGTTGATCAGTATCCTCCCCTCAGAGTCAGGACATAGGTTATGGTTTCTGGTTATGGTGTCTTGGCTGGCTGTCTTAACAGTCTCTCATGTCATAACTTTCTAGGATGATTGAAAACCCTTCCTTCAATTTCACCTGAATTCCAAGGAAAAAGTCCATTTTTCCCATGGAACTCATCTCAAACTTCTTCTTCATGATGCTTTCAAAGTCTTTACACATTTGGTCATTTGAGGAGCCAAATATGATGTCATCGACATAGACTTGAACAAGCAGGATATCCTTCCCAGACTTCTTTATAAAAAGAGTCTTATCAATGGTACCTCTGGTGTAACCATTTTTCAGGAAAAATTGAGACAAAGTCTCATACCACAGCCTAGGTACTTGGTGCAGCCTATATAGAGCTTTATCCAATTTGCACACATAGTTGGGGTGCTGTGGGTCTTCAAATCCGAGGCTGGAACACGTGGACTTCTCTATATATGTCCCCATATAGAAAAGCACACTTGACATCAAGTTGGTAGACAGTGAAATTCTTGGATGTAACATGAGCAAGGAAGATTCTAACTGCCTCAAGTCTTGCAACAGGTGCAAAGACATCAGTATATCGATTCCTTCCTCTTGAATGTATCCTTGAACCACCAGTCTTGCTTTGTTCTTGATAATCATGCCTCTATCATCTCTCTGTTTCTGAAAACCCATTTAGTGCCTATAGGTACTTGACCAAATGGTAGCGGACATAGGTTCCATACCTTTTGTCTTTTGAATTAAAGCAGCTCCTCTTGTATTTATTCAATCCAACTGCTATATTTTATGGCATCTTCTACCTTCTTGGGTCCATTTAAGACAAGAAGCAGGAGTACAAGCAACATTCCCATGATGAGTCTGTCCTCTTGTTCTCACGTCTTCAGTGGCATCCCCTATGATATTT